>CM076579.1:146988979-147080510 GCA_034641835.2 Pinus albicaulis | reverse complement strand
TTCACATTTTACATTGGGAAAACTTTAAAAATATATATATATATTTTTTTAACTAAAACGGTTATAGATTTTTTTTTTTTATCTGAAAGATTGAGGGGTCTTTTCCAATCTAACCCCGAGTACAATGCAGATTTCTAGATTTTGCCTATTTCCTCTATTACAGATTTCAGGGCATTTGTATATAGTTGTCATTGTTAACAAAAATTAGCTCTTTCATGAGTTCACTGCCTTTATTTGCCATTTGGTCTGCTTCACTGTTTAATTTTCTGAGGATGTGGTAAAATTTGCAGCTGTCAAAATCTTGGAGCACTCTTTTCAGTCTATCCGCAATATTGTTGAGGCTAGGGTTGTTGAATCGAGCTCCCTTGTTTAAATTTTTTATTGTAAGATCTGAATCTCCAAAGACTTGTAGTTTTTGAACACCTTTGTCTCTAGCTATCTGGCAGGCTTTGAGAAGCCCGAAGAGCTCAGCTTGGTTGTTGGTCTTCTTACCTAACCCCCAGTAGAAGAAATCTTTGGAAAGTCCATCTGTTGTATATATGACTCCCCCCGCTCCAGCTGCCCCAGGGTTCCCTTTTGACGCCCCATCGAAGAAGATAGTGTGTATGTTTTGTGATCTCCACCAACTTTGAAAAATTTCCTCTTCCTCTCTTAAGCGCCATCCCGGCTTTCCACTTTGAGGAGTAGGGGGGTTTCTGCCCGGATAAGGCACAAGATCCCCTAACCATATCTTTTCTTCTTGCAGCAGAGTAGTGTCTTCTTTTATGTACTGCTGTTTGGCCACTTCCATCTGGAAGGCTTTGGCTTTTGCAGCTATTTTCATCGGGGAATGCCTCTCCTCATTGAAGATCAGATGATTACGTGTCAGCCAAATCTGCCAACAGACATATTTAGGTAATGCTGTCCAGATTCTACTCCAAAAAGATTTTTGGGGGATATGATGGGGATAGAGCTGCCTCCAAGTGGCAAAGAGATCGGCTGCTGTGTTAAAGATTGGGACAGTGATCTGCAAATCCATTAGGATGAGCCTCCAAACATCCTTTGCCACGCTGCAACCTATGAACAGGTGATGGACTGTTTCTGTGCTGTTGTTGCACATCGCACACCTGTGAGGCCCCGCAATGTTTCTTTTCTCCAAATTATCTCCTGTGAGAATTTTATTATGGATCACAGTCCAAATAAAAAAATTCACTTTAGGTGTGGCAAATGAGTCCCAAACGGTTTTCCAGATGTCTGCAGTGTGGTTGTTGTTTCGATTGCCCTGCATTATTTTATATCCGAGTGCTGTGGAATATATACCTGTTGGGCCCCAACCCCAACAGTCTCTTGCGTCCTTATGAACCGGTGCAGCGTCCTCCAGAAGGTCTTCGAGTTGTGCTTGCTGATGGATCAAACGATCTGGGACTCCATGAAAGTCCCAGCCCTCCCATTCCCCACGCTGATTCCACTTTGCTAACTCAAATAGGCGTTTAACACCTGCACGCTCCATCCATTCTTTAATCTCTGATATATTTCTGTTTTCTTCAAGTGGGACGTTTCCCATAATACGATCTTTCCACAGGTGTATGCGTTTTCCGCTACCTGGTATTCTATAAACTTGTTTTAAGAATTGATTGCTGCTCTTGCGGCAAAGGCTCCAGACTTGCGTGCTCTTATTTGTGGTTCTGTTTGAAATATTGCTGAGCTCGTTATTTACCCCATACTTTAACCTCAGCGTTCTGCTTACAGGATGAGAGGGGTCATGAAGAAGATTCCACAAGATTTTTCCTCCTAAGGCACAGTTTACCAGCAGGGGATCCCTTATTTGCAGTCCCCCTTCATCCTTTGGCCTTTTGACAACGTCCCAGCTCACCAGGTGCATTTTATTTTCGTTGCCTTTGCCTCCTTGCCACAGAAAATGTCTGAGTAGTTTGGAGATCTGCTCCATTACGTTTCTGGGCGCCAAAAGGAAAGAAGCCTGGAAAATGGGAAGCGCTGACAGCACTGATTTGATCTATATTACTTTGCCTCCCTTGGTCAACCAGTAACCCCCCCATGCAGCAATCTTGCTTTTGATTTTCGAAACTATATCACTCCATAAATCTCTTTTGTTGATTCCTGAGTTAATGGGCAGGCCAAGATACTTGAATCTGTCCCAGATTGCTTGTCCTTTAAACCCAAGGAGTGTAGTTATGGCTTCAAGTTCTTGTTGTGCAATATTCCAGCTATACACTTCACTCTTGCTTTCATTCACAGCAGCTCCAGATACTCTACAATAACTTCTGATGACGGTGTCAAATGCCCGAGCGATTCTTGTGGAAGCTCCTCCTAAGAGGAGAGAGTCATCAGCAAACAGTGCATGATTCGAAGAGTCTGCATCTGTTGATGATTTGAGACCTGGAATGCTACCAGCAGCTTTCTCAGCATTTAGCTTTTGGCTTAAAGAGTCCGCCATTAGAATGTACAGGTAGGGTGAGAGAGGGCATCCCTGCCTAATGCCTCTCTTGGCTTGGAAGAAGGATGTTGGGCGGCCGTTGACTAGTGGTGCAATCCATGGGCTGTCAATGCAGGCTTTGATAAGTTGAACAAAGTCGGGCGAGAAGCCAAAGGACAGAAGTACTTTACTGAGGTAAGATCGATTCACTCTATCAAACGCATTTGCCATGTCTAATTTAATCACCATTCCTTTCTCTTTCCTCTGTCTGCTGGAGTGTATTGTTTCCTGAACCTGGATTACATTATCCAGGATTTGCCTACCTTCCACAAATCCACTTTGAGAGCAAGAGATCACCCTTTTTAACAGTGGTTTAATTCTGTTTGCTAGCAACTTAGCCAGAATTTTGTACGATGCATTACACAACGAAATAGGCCTGTATAGCTTTCGGCTTAAAGAGTCCGCCATTAGAATGTACAGATAGGGCGAGAGAGGGCATCCCTGCCTAATGCCTCTCTTGGCTTGGAAGAAGGTTGTTGGGCGGCCGTTGACTAGTGGAGCAATCCATGGGGAGTCAATGCAGGCTTTGATAAGTTGAACAAAATCGGGCGAGAAGCCAAAGGACAGCAGTATTTTACTGAGGTAAGATCTATTCACTCTATCAAACGCATTTTCCATGTCTAATTTAATCACCATTCCTTTCTCTTTCCTCTGTCTGCTGGAATGTATTGTTTTCTGAACCTGGATTACATTATCCAGGATTTGCCTACCTTCCACAAATCCACTTTGAGAGCATGAGATCACCCTTTTTAACAGTGGTTTAATTCTGTTTGCTAACAACTTAGCCAGTATTTTGTATGATGCATTACACAACGAAATAGGCCTGTATCTAGAGAAATTTTCAGGATTAGAGTCTTTGGGTATTAGTGCTAAGTAAGTTGAGTTGGTTCCTCCACCAATCTTTGCTTTTTCCATACATCCTCTTATCATTTTCTGCAGGTCCATCTTTATTATATGCCAGCAAGCTTGAAAGAAGTGGATTGTGAATCCATCAGGTCCCGGTGCCTTGTCCGGCTCCATGGCCCATATTACATTTATGATTTACTCCTCCATTGTTGGTCTGCAGAGATTTGCATTTTCTTCTGGGCTGATGAGATTAGGAATATTTGAAAGAAAATCCCCAGATTCCTCCTCATTGCTCTGATCTTCTGCATTGTAAAGACTTTTGAAGTAATCTTCAGCTGCAGCTTTGACTTGTTTGTACCCTTTGCAAATTTGTCCATCTGCTGTTTTGATTTCTGATATATGATTTCTTGACAATCTTGCTCTGTATTGCCTGTGGAAGAAAGGTGTATTCCGATCCCCAGCCTTCAACCACAGACTTCTAGACTTGATTCTCCAATATTCCTCTTCCCTTCGAAAGGATTGATATGCTGTTCGTTGAGCTAGAGTTTCTGTTTCCAGCAAATCTGTAGTAATATCTTTGGCTTCCATATCATTTTGCAGGTCTTGCAATGTGTGAACTGCCTCTTTTCTTTGTTCAGGAGGAGTATATGTTGGTTTTTTGATCCATTCTTTCAATGCATATTTTGTCTCTTTCAGCTTCTGCTCCCAAACATAGCTTGTGGATCTGGAGATAGGTTTGGACCAAGCTTTTTTCACAGTATCTAAGAAGCCATCTCTCTCTATCCAGAGAGGGCTGAATCGGAAAGGTATCGGTCCAAGATCTTCTTCTTCTTCAATTAGGAGCTGTATTGGCTTATGGTCAGAGGTAAGTTTTGGCAAAATTTTTGTGATGATGATTTTATTGTTCATCATAATGGAACTTTGCACCAGGAAGCGATCTAATCTTGCTGAGATGTGTTCCAATCCTGTTCGGTTATTGGACCAGGTATATATGCCACGAGCTGGGTTAAAGTCCATCAGATCCCATGTCTGAGAGAGCTCCTCCACTATTGGCAGCAAGGGGTCTCTGCTACTAATTCCCCCCCTCTTCTCTTTTGCTTTCAATACAATGTTTAGATCACCTGCTATAATAATATTGCAGGGAGAAGTTGCTTCTAGAAAATAAGAGAGGCTGCTCCAGCACTTTCTTTTTTCAATGTAAGAGACTGGTACATAAAGATTAAAAAGGGTGATAGATAACTTACTTGCTTTGTGTTTCAATTCTGTGTAGATCCAGTGCTGAGTTTCATGGGAGTTGATCAGCTGTATTTGGTCTTCGTTCCAAAGAGTAGCCAAGCCCCCGGAGGTGCCCCTTGCACTAACTGCTTTTCCTGCTTTTTTATGCCACTTTGATCTGCTGATCTCTAGAAGGGCCTGCCCTTCTATTTTTGTCTCTTGGAGCATGAGTATTTCTGAGGGTTCTGCTTTCAACAGGTCTTTTACAGCCTCAATTTTGGAGGGATTCCCCAGTCCTCTACAGTTCCAAGAGACTAGCTTCATTATTTATTGATTGGTTGGTTGTGGCCTCCCTTGGAGGGCCTTGGTCTGGTGTTTCGCCCAATAGACATTTCTATTGTAGGCTGGCTTCCTTGTGTTTTGAGCCTTTCTGCCTCCTCCTCCCTCTTTTCCTTTCTGGATTTCCTTCCTGCTTTTTTTGCTTGACGCTCAAAGGTTTCATCCTCCGATGTGTCCGAGCTCTCCATTGGTTTTTTCCTGGCTATGTCGGCATATGATAGGTTTGTTGGGCTATCTTGGTTTGGTTCTCTCTGGATGGCTTCCTCTCCCTCTTTGTTTGGAGGTGTAGTTTCTTCTTGCTCCTCATTCTCCTGCGTTGAGTTAACTTGGTGAATCTGCTGTTCTCTTTCTATACCATTTGGATTTGCGTCCTCTTCTTGATTTATTTTGGGTCTGCTGGTTTCTCCATTCTTATTGCCTTTTCCTGAACCTTTTTTTGTGTTTACGTTTTTCTGCACTAAGATCCATTGGTCCCCATTTTGTTTGTCACCTTGTTCCTCCGCCTTCTTCTTGCAGTGTTTTGCAAAGTGACCGTGGCCATGGCAGTGTCTGCATTTAAAAGGCAGTTGCTCATAGTCCAACTCTTGTACATATGTCCACCCAGCTACAGTAAGTTTGATTGCTTCTGGTAACCCTTCTTCCAGATCCACTTCAACACAGATGCGTGCACATGAGTACTGATCCTTCCTAGCAGCTTGATCTATGTATTTTCCCAACGCATTTCCTATGATCTGCAGGGTTTTGTGATTCCAGCAATGGAGAGGCAGGTGTGGGAGCCGAACCCAAACCGGGACAGCCGAAGGAACGTCCTGAGTTGGGTCAAAGTCCGGGGACCATTTGTTTAGGTATAAGCCCTGAGGGCCCATGAAATAAGGCCCGTTTCTGAAAATTAATCCTTTATCATCTGGGTTTTCGAAGACAAAAACAAAGTAGCCCTTACCCACGAAATAGCTTTTGACTCCCTCTTTAATGAGGGGTTTCCAGTTTCTTTGAGTCCATTCCTCAACCGATTTTGGCGAAGGCCAGAGGCCCGTGAACTGGCCTATGAGACCTCTTTCAGCTAGATTCAGGGCAGCTCTGCATGTATCTTCTTCGGGGAGAGCTACTGTTGGGATTGAATCCATCTTCTTCACAAACTTCTTCATAGTCTCAGAGGGAGGTCTCTTTGTTCCAGATGCAACTAAGGATTTGAATGCCTGCACCTCCGGAGGCAGAGGAGGGGAGACAGACTCCCCAATGGCCTCCATGGAGAACAATCACCCGGACCAAACCTTGCTGGGGGCGCTGAGACAGTCACGAGGCCATCCACGAACACTGCTTACTGAGGCAATAAAGCCAACGGACAGATCAGCTGCAGGCAAGAGCGATCCTCCAGAAAACGAAACCTGCAAAAGAGGGCCAAGAAGCGGAAAGAAAGCACCAGGGCCGGGCCTGAGCGCCTCTCCGGCAGCCCAGCAATCCGAGCCGAGCAACCAGATCTTCAAAGCTCGATACCTTCGCGGGCGATTTATTTATAGAAAATAGTTCGGCCGAACTATTTTAGAAGTAAAAGTTCGGCCGAACTCACAGTTCGGTAAATGGGAACCTTTGTTGTCGGTTTTCCAATCTCAGAGCAAAAATTTTGTTTTCCCGCGCCATCGAGTGTGCCGTCAATATAAACGGAATGCGAGTTCGACCAAGCTTTATAAGAAAGTTCGTCCGAACTAATACAAGATGAGTAGAACTTACAAAAATGTTCGGCCAGAACTATTGTTGAAAAAAAATTTCGGCCCCCGATTCTCACAAAAGTGTAACCCAACTTCACGTTTCCACCCATAAGCTTTTTGAAAGCGAAGGACCCAGGGTGATAATGAAAGTTTCTTCGACAGACATGACATCTACCTCCGACACAACTCTTTTTGAAGTTTCATGCTCATATGTTCACAGGATAGCTGCAAGACCAAATATTTTCCCTTACACATACATGGTTAAGTGGGTAATTGATCACTTAGACATTGAGGATAGAATTTTGAAGAATTCGAAGGGAGAAACTATGGGCTCTTTTAGGGGAGAAGATTTAATAGCAATGTATCATCTACCACCCCCACAACAGAAATATGACATATGATTTTTGAAAAGCTTAAGAGGAGAACATCCAAATATTATCAAAGTCATCAAAGAACGGAAGGAGGAACAGGGGAAGTTGAAGAAAGATAATTTTGGTACGTACCCAATTTCCCAAATTCCTAATCCTTACTGTTATGCTGCTGGTTTGCTATGTATATTGTTTTCCAGACCTGATAGCACTAGATTCTCAAAAGAATGGGTTCCCCTGATTGACGCAATCATAAATTCTTCAATTCATCAATCTTGAATTGAGACAATATTTTATCAGATAATCTAGCCAATCACACAACCGAATATAGGAATAAAGGAGTATTTCATCTAGAGAAATACCTCCCTTTTATATGTCTACCTAGTTCATGGAAGCTATTTTTTTTACTTCTAGTTTTCCTACCATGGTATGAAAATGGACTACCAAAGAACCTACCCCAATTCACATTAACCACAGAAAATTTTGCGATTGAGACTTCGACCTGCACTTCTATAAAATATGTTACAGAGCCATATTGCATATGCACTAGATGATTTTCAATAAAAAGGCCCCTAGCATTTCTGAATAAGCCAATGGAGACATTATTTCTGTAGCTAGAGGAGAATTTTACATATGTTAGAGTATTCGGGAGTTATGCTTCTCCCCATGTTTTACCCTATTTCGTTCCTGATAAGTTTCTTGCAAGAGAAATAGCCTATCATCTTGTTAATGGTGCCATGAAACAACTGAAAGATGCTAAAAAGGCTATTTGGCCTAATTACTCTATACAATGGAGCACTTTTGCACTGTCTGACATCGACCATACTTATAAGCAAGTTTCCAACATTCATTTGTTGAAATTGGTAGTAATGCCAAAAAGGTTGTATGATCCAAATGATGTAATTAAAAATTACATCACATAGGTTAAGTTAAAGCCTTTTGTAAAGGAGAAATATGGATTTGATGATCTGTTCCAGGGCATGGAAAAGCTTTTAGAAATTATCAAGTATGCATCCAACCAACTAAGTCGAGATGAATTTGAAGATTTCCAAACATACAGAAAGATGAGACTAGAGAAAGTCCCTCTCAATTTGTTAACTATTGAAGATGAAAATAAACAGACTCTAAGTATAAGCTTGGATGATGAACTAAAAGATATATCTGAAGATGAATTAGGTCAGCCACAGTAGCAATCTGATAAATTCAGATCACTCTCAAAATGAATCTGAATCTAACAAGGAAAGCCCAGAAGATATAATTGATCAAGTAATCCATGAGATAGAGATGCTAGAGGAAAAGAGAAATAATGCAAGAGAATTAGATTCTCAAGTAGTTCATCATAGTCATAATATACTAGATCAGTCCAGTTCACCACAAACAAAAGATCTTATAGATGAATGGAAGGAGTTTTTTGAAGCAATAAAAACTCCTAAACAAAATCCCAATACTGACCGGGAAATGAGTTTCAAGACACCTAAACACTCCCAAAAGATAGTGGAAACTGTTAATCCACTATAAAGAGTTCCAACATTGCATGATAAACAAATCATACTGGCCTACCCTACAGATGAGATAGTTCTACAAAATGAAGATATTCCTTCGTTGGATATTTTCTACAATCCTAGTTATAAGGATGTATTTAAAAGAAACAAAAGGAGGAGAATTGATTAAAGAAATTCAAAGCCTATAGATGAATCAGTTGATGTATTATGGAAATATTCCTTAGATGATCCTACTAAACATGTAACCAAATTATCAGAGTATGCAGGGGCATATGCTACTGCTACTATTGATAAAGCTACTGAGGTTAGATTGTTGCTAAAACAAAAGGAAGTGAGAGTACAAGAAATAGAGAAGTTGTTGAATGAAGAGAAATCTAATTCCAATGAGAATTTCAAGGTAAACACAACCCAATTTCATAAAGATGTTGAAAACCTCAAATTGCAGCATCTTACAGAGATTAATGAAAAAGAAGCACAGTTGGAAGTAGCAATGACCAAGTTACAAAGCCAACCACAATTAGATAAATTTATCAAAGAAGCACTGGATTTAAGCACTAAGTTAAAGAAAGAACAAGAAGTGTTTTTTCATCAATCTCCTATAATTGACTCTTATTATGATTCAAATAAAATATTGATCCAACAAATAGCAATGCAGAGACCTGAATGTGAAAGACTTAAGAAGAACATTGAAGAACACATCTAATGGCAAGTATCAAATTCAGGGAAAGAAGCTAATCTACCTCAAGTAGATAAGCTTCACAAAGAAATTCTATTTAGAGAATGGGAAGCAAAAATCAAATAGGAAGAGAAAAAAATAGTGAAGACATCCAAAATATCAAGTGAGATTATTGAAGCTATGTGTGAACAACTGTCTAGAGCAGAAATTCTCAAGGAGAACATGTTTGATGCGTTCTCAGAAACAAGAAAGTTGGAAACACAGCGGAGGCAGAGAGTAGATACACAAGAGAAAACTATTAAAAAGGTAAATAAGTTTGATCAAGAAAATTACTGGAATTTTCTGATGAAACCTTATCATCAATATCAGACTCTGCAGTCTCTTACAGATTCAATGAAGAGATCCCAGTCAGTACTCTCAAATGCTATTTTCAAGGGACAGATCAGATCAAGGATATCGCATCCAGCTCAGCTCAAATCAATGTTAGATATTTGTCAACTTCTTGACCACATTTAGAAGAACGGGCAGAACTCATAAATCAAAATTGTTAGTTTAGCTTCCTAGATTGTAGTTTAAGCTAGCTTTATGAGGAAGGTTTTTTGAAATGTCCTCTATATTTTTGTAAAAATATATTTTATTTTATAGTTAGTTTAGTATTTAAACCATTCTCATGCATTTAGTGAAGGGTATAGAATTTTTTCAAAAACATTTTCAAAGAATGCATTATTGTAAGTTTGTGAGTGCTTTAGTGAATTAATGGAACGCATCTATTATCTTTTGACAATTAAAGTTGTTTAAGTGATGTTTCTCCTTATCCCAAGTAGGAGCCACTATACCAAATAGAAAAGGAGTCGCTTTAAGGTTTGAACTGTGTGGTTTTCCCCGCATGTTTTGGTTAAAAGAATTTAAGGCCTCTCCTATTCAAATAAATTTACTAATTCATTGCAGTAATATACTCCAATCGTAGAGTGATCCATTAAAGTTTTCAGTTTTTGGTCCTTTTTTCGAACAAATGTTTTATGAATTTACTATTAACTCTAACAATGTCCAATGTGACTTATGTGCTAATAAACTGTGACTTTGTTAAATGTTGCTAACCCACACAATATTTCTTAATCCAATTGTGGTGAATAGCCAAGTTTGAAAATAATTGTTAAATATATAGGACCCTTATGAAAGATGCTGACTCATCCATATTCACAAGTGTTGGGCTGATTTTTGAAATCTTAACTACATTTTTTCATTATAATAAACCGAAATTCCCATGGTCGAAAGTATAGAAAAAATTTGCATAACCGAAATTGATACATAATATGACTTGCTAAACCCCTTTGCGAGGAAAACCCAACTCGAAGATGAGGCCACTCAACTGTGAGGCCACTCAACTCCCTTTCTCTGAATATAAAATAGCTACTTAATATAATTATGGCCTATGTCCCCTAGCTTACTAAAATGCATAAATAAAATTTGTTTTATTTGTCTCTATCCCTCTCCATGATTTTTTCTCATCGATGGAACAAGTTCACTCGAAAAGAATGGAACCCATTTTCCTCCTAGTGGCCTGGTTATAACACAACATGACAGCCTACTAGTGGTTAGGTTTTTCTACCGTAATTCTTACCCACAGTTAAAATATGGATTCTTATATATTCTTATTCATCATTATCATGTGGCTAGCCCCTTTTCCATGAATAAAGAAGGCTGATGTGGCATCCTCTCAAGTTACAATTGTGAAAATAGTAAGGTAAAATTTTGAATGTCATAACTTTTGCATATAAACTCTAATTGAGGTGATAATTGTGTCATTGGAAAGATATTTGTGTCTATAATATGAAAAAATGTGCATTTCTAAAATGGTAAAGTTTTAGCACCCAAAAAATGTCGTTTAATACCTAAACATTTTCCCCGCTCGTAAAAATGGTCATCTGTGTTGATTCCTACATTTTTTTTCCCACTTCTAAAGAATAGACACAGATGACAAAAATTTATCCAATCCAGATTGGTAGTTTCCAAATGATGACCCATCTTCCTTAAAGAGGAATTCCAGATGGTCACATGTGTCTAACCAGTGAAAATGCTTAAGGATCATGGCATAATATCATGTACTGAGCAATGTATGGTTGTTGGCTAGTTGTGTATCCAAGTAAGGAGTAAAAAAATTCTCTGATGGGTTTACCCACTTTTTCATTTGTAACAAGGCCATTAACAAAGAACACAGACACAATTAACATATATTTATGACAAGCATTAAGTGGTTAAGCTACTTGCAGGTAAGCCTTTCAACATATTTGTACTTGGAGTCATATATTTGCATGAACTCCTACCATATTGATCTAGGTACATATTGGTGGCCACCTGCCTAATCAACCTAGACCTCTAGTCAGTTTCATCAGTATCCATGTTTTTAGAAGCATTTATTAATTTTACTAGTTTTTCGGGTCTTTAACTTCTGGAGGAATGTTTACCCCCTAAACGATCTTTTTTTGAGGTGTGTAGTAGGACCATAGCCATAAGCAAAGATTGTGGAAAATACTCTATTATTCGGAGAGATATTTCCAATGAGGTATCATACACATCAAACAAAGATAATATGACCAAGTTACGACCTCAGGAAGTTGGTTGCCCAAATAACCACAACGAGGCCCACAAAATCTTGGCTTTCCCTTTCCTTCGGTTAGGGTTTTGGTTGTTTAAGATTTTCCCTTGTTGTTCAATAATAAAAAGGCCCTTGAGCCTCATTGCAAAACAATTTAGAGGCATGTAGCCACGACATCTCTTCTTAGAGATAAACTACCATTGCTAGAGCTAGTTTATTTCCATTATGTTTGTAATCATATTTCAGTTCTTTGATATTAATGAAACAAAGTTTTATTTTTCTTGAATCTTTTTGTTTACATTATATTTGTATTCTATTTTTTTCTTGCATAAGTCCATATCAGTGACATTAAAGTATTTTTGTCTTTCTATATTTTTCATTCGATGTCCCAAATGAGATTAGGGCATAAGGAGTTAGGGCTCAATCTATTTTTAACATTTTCAATATCAATCTCACAAATCCCGACGACCTCCCATGTCAGAAGAAAAGAAAGATGAGGCAACATTAGATCCTTTCAAAAAAATTCTTGTGGAGGTGCTCGAAAAATAAAGGAACATGATAATGGATAAATTTATCTAGATCCTTTGAAGGCTACCCACAGGTGATGCATCTGCATCTAGAAACCACTTTAAAGGCACCCCTCCTTTTAAGGTAGAAGTTAATTTTGACATTCCCATATTTGAAGGCCAGATAGATGTAGATGTCGTAGATAAATGGTTAAATATGTTGGAAGGATATTTTTCAGTTCATGACTTTTCCAATTGGTAAAATATTACTTTTTCACTCTTGAAAATTGCTTCCCATGTCAAGTACTGGTGGAAAACCTACTATGAACAAAAGGACGAGAGGGAATCCTCACTATTTTTAGCTGCACCAACTTGGAATTATTTCTGGGATTCCATTAATGAACAATATTAACCTATAAGGAGCTATGAAGATAAATACATAAAGTGGACCATGCTATGGTTGGGAAGGGACCAAAATGTGTTAGAGTTCACAAATGATTTTCATGCAATTCACATGAAGCTAGGTATCAATGATTCTCGATGGCATTTCATACTCAAGTAGTGGAGATGTTTAAATAAGTGCGTCCAGGATGAAATGGAGTTCCTAGATATCTCCTAGCTTGGTGCCACCTATCGATATGTTGCCAAGATGGATAAAAAGTTGAATTAGAAGGAGCGAGACTTTATATCTGCAAATCCAAAGAAAGGAAATTGTGCCCCTAAACTACAAAAAAAGGAAAAATCCAAGGCAGGGTGACCCATGAAAACCTCACAAAGCTGCTAGAAAAGAACAACACCGTTAAGGCAAAGAAGGAGATGGGAAACTCTTGTGAGTTCCATAAGAGACCCACTCACAACGCGAGTGAGTGGCAAGCCAAGTAGTCATTGGTGGCTAAGCCAAAGGTTTCGGAATGAGATGCATGTTTTGACTCTGAGTCAGAACCCAACAAGGGGAATGATAGATGGAATAATATTATTGATGTGGATCCTTGTGCCAGTTTTGCCACAACCAACATCCAAAAGTATGAGCTTGAATATATAGAGGATGGGGAGCACCTCTTCCACTCACATATGTGGGTGAATGGTCTCTCATACAGCAATCTCCCTGATCAACATAGACTAGGGGTGTTACAGTGTTGCAGTTCATTGTCAACAACAAGAGCCAAAAGAAAATCATTTTACTCGAGGTCGTAAAGTGACTAGGCCCACCGACCACAACACACGCATATTGGTACACCATCATGTGGCTTCACCAAGGAAAATATATCTGCGTTAGCCAACAGTGTCGCCTTCCCCACAACATCAAGCCCTTCACATATGAGATACTGTGTGATGTTTCTCTTGAATTTTGTGATGTATTATTTGGCCAACCATATTTTTGGAAGTGGCATGTTATGTCGAATCGAGGAATCGCAATGTTGTTATTACTTTGAGCAATAAGTTGTATAGGATACCGGAGGTAGCAATGCCTACCTCCATCTTTTTGGTCACTACAAAGAAATGTACTAAGACCATTCCCTAGACCAGGAAATTTGTTTTCCTCATGATTCTCCCTCAGGTCAAGAAGAATATTGTGGTCGCAACATCTAAACAAGGTTCCTCCTCACGAAAACAATAGATGGACAATGTTGTGGAGGAGTACAAGGACATGCTCAGCTCTCCCGCAAGGGCACCTCTACACTATCGAGCCAAGCAGTCCATCAATATAACCCTAGTTTTGTCATTACTGAAGATTTGTTGGAAAAGTATTTCTATTGTTCTAATGTTCGACAATATGTTGGGAAGTACATTATATCTTACACTCATTGCACCATTTCCAAACCGACCATAAAGAAGAAAGGCCTATATACTCCACTTCCTACTCCGAGTCAACCTTTGGAATCCATATCCATGGATTACATGTTATGTCTTTCTTCCACCAGGAATGGAAACGACTGTGTTTTTGTGGTTGTAGATAGATTCTCTAAGATGACCATTATGGAATCCTGTAAGAAGAATATCACAACAAAATACACTGCTAATATCTTCTTTGGATGAGGGAAAGCTCACTTTTTGATCCCACAGTGCATTATCTTAAATTAGGATAATAGGTTCCTATGTACATTTTGGAGAAGTATTTGGTCAATTCTAGATACCAAGCTCACTAATTCCACAAATTTCCACCCCCAAAATTATAGCCAAAGAAAGGTTTTTAACAAGATGATCGTACACATTTTTCACATTCACAACTCTAAGCATATATGCACATGGGATGAAATCCTTCCCTATGACTAGCATAACTAGAACAAGGCTCTCCATAGCTTAATTGGATACAACCCCTTTCAGGTGGTGTTGGGATTCCAGCCACTACATCCCATTGATGTGACCATGTCATTTGTAGCTACTAAGATAGATTCAATTCATCTTCAGTCTGAAGCTAGTAGGGAGAAAAACTTCATTCATTGCATTGAGAACATTCGCCAATAGGTCCATGACATGTTGGACAAAGCCAATGCTAAATACAAGTAGTGACATGATCAACATCGGGTCCCACATAAGTTCTAGGTGGGCGAAAAAGTTTGGATACATTTCGGAAAGAAGCACCTCGCGAGGCCCCACTGTAAGCTTTGCCCACTCTAATATGGGTCATACACCATCAATAAGGTTGTCGGGGACAATGCCTTCAATTTCAGTATTCCACCATTCCTTGGTTTGTGCCCAATGTTTGATGTGGACCGCCTTCGGCCATACGTTTTGTACAAATAATACAAAATATATGTATGTCTTAGATTGTCTTGATCTAACAATGTGCTAATATTAAATAGAGAATCAATTCTACAAACCTTTGCGGAAGTTAAAACACAATCACCAATTATGATATCATGAAGAAATATCAATCACACACAACATAGATAATTTACCAGGAAAAGCTTATAGCTAAAAACACCACTATCTTCTATTGTATATTATACCATGGATTATGAAACAATTACATACAAAGCTCTAATCCAAGAGCTCTTAGTACATGAGCTAATTGTCTCACACTGTAATACAAAAATTGGAAAGTTCCTTAGCCAATTTACTTTCTCCAGACAACCTGCCTCCACTGCGCAATCCCTGCTAATAGCAATCCCTGAATGAATGCCTTATTGCCTGCCTTGATTTAACAATTCTCAAAGGTACATCCAATGTGTGTGTGGTTGCATGCGTGCAACCGGATAATGTCACAACTGATAGTTTACTTTCCTTTCACCTAGAACTCAACTGGGTCTCCACTCGATCTGAAATGCATGCAGTTAATAATAGTAAATCTTCAGTTGCATGTGAGACCACTGATTGTGAATTAATTAATAATTAATTAACTTGACCTCTCACTAGTGTATCTTCAGTTACAACTAGTACAGTTGATTTTAACTCACTTAACTGAGTTAAAATACTTTACAACTTGCACAAATACACTTCCCACTCTCTTACAACTTCCAATCACTCAGTTACAACTAAGTCAACCTACATGTCCCACCAGCCAACCACTTAACTTGAAATTCCTTTAGCTAATAGATTTTCCACTTTAGTTAACTATTTCCATGTGCTTATTGAGAATAGAATATATTTTATTATCCAACTAATATTAATGGATATTAATAGTAGACATGCATATATAAATGTCGTAGTCTAACTACACTGCTTTTTCACCGTGAAAATTATGGAAATTCCTATAAAATTTTAAGAAAATATGGCAGGGATTTTTGTAAATCCAGGTTATTACTATCAAAATTAAATTTTTTGGGTGCTCTAAAGGTTTTCGATGGTGTTGAATACATTTCCACCATCAAAATCATGATTCAAACACTGTTACTATAAGATTTATTAAAAAAAAATGGCCCAGATTCTGGCTAATTTTGGCCATCCAGGAAATTCCTCAGTCTCGTTAGAGAACTTCTATATAAATAGACATGAAATATATTAATATATTATGCACATACATCTATAAATACACATACACCTAAAAATATCCTGAGGCTCCATCCTAGTATAGGTGCTTAATTTTCACTAGGATCTTCTTGTTGAATCTCAACACTCCCTCTCAACAAGAAATGGATTATCCATCACCCCGATCCTGTCTCTATGGTATTTGAATTTTCTCATGGTAAGTGCCTTCGTCAGAATATATGCATCCTAATATTCCATGGAAATGTACTGAAGCAACATGATTCTCCTCTGCACACAATATTTGAGATGATGGTACTAGATATCTATATTCTTAGATCTATCATGAAACACAAGATTAATCGAGAGTTTAATGCAACTCTGATTATCATAATGAATCATTGTCGGATCTATTTGATAAATAAAAAAACCAAACAAGATCTTTCTCATCTATATAGCCTGACATGTAGCTTGAATTGTTGCCATGTATTCCTCTTCTGCTGAGCTAAGTGCCATGGATATCTTCTTCCTAGTGTACCAAGAAAGAGTTGTAGACCCGATACTAAAAATCCCCCTTGATGTGCTCTTTCTATCCAATGGACTTCCCGCCCAATCTTCATCCGTGAAGCCATGCAGCTTCACTCCATCTGTCTGTAGGTGCCATAAACCATACTCTCATGTGCCCCTCAGGTATCTGAGGAAATGCTTACCCACTTTCCAAAAGAGCTTGGTAGGCTTAACCATAGCTTGACTCAAATGTTTAACCGCATAGAAAATGTCCAGTCTCTTGTTCACTAGATACATTAGCAAACCCACTAACTGTCGATAGACAGTAGCATCCGCTACCTCTCCAAAAGTAGCATCCTCTTTCCTCCATTTTCCTGGAAGAGGAGTGTCCATGGGTTTGCAGCCTTCCATGTGAAACTTACCCAATACCTCCCTTGCATACTTTCCTTGAGAAACAAAAATTTCATCATCTCGCTGCCATATTTCCAATTTAAGGAAATAATGAAGGAGGCCCATATCCTTCATTTCCAACTCCCTTGGAAGATCCTCCTTGATGAGTGTATCAATTTTTCATCACGAGTCAATATTAAATCATCAACATAAAGAACAATGATTAAAAGCTTACCCTACACCACAATTTGGTATAGGTTTGCATTTGCTCCACTTTTTTTGAAGCCCAGTCAAGTGAAAAAGATTTCCATCTGAGTGTACCAAGCACTGGTTGCCAACACTCATTTCCTCCTTCAGCCCATACAACGCTCTTTTGAGTTGAGACACATGTGACTTGTTGTTGCAGATCTCAAAAACTTCAGGTTGCTCTATGTACACCTCTTCCTCAATGATCCCATTGAAAAATATAGTTTACACATCCATCTGATGAATGTGCTAGCCCATCTGCATTGAGAGAGCAAGGATGGTCCTTAGGGAAGAATACCTTGCGATAGGTGCAAAGGTCTCTTCATAATATATCCCCTCAATCTATGGGAAGCCCCGGGCCACAAATCTTGCCTTACAATTCTCCACACTCCCATCAGTAACTTTCTTTACCTTGTATATCCATCTAAAACCTACCACTCATTTATCAACCGGCCTTGGAACAATTTCCCAAGCACTATTTTTGACAATGGAGTCATACTCCTCCACCATTGTATCTGCCCATGTGGGCTTCTGCATTGCTTCCTGAAAGGAAGATGCTTCAGTCACAATACGTTTTATCATTAGATCCATGTATCTAGAAATCTTTCAGGAGAATGTCTTTGTCTGTGTTGTGAAGTAGGGGCTCCTACATTCTATGCAACATCATGTCTCAGCTTATAAACTCCTATGGTACGCCTTCTACCATTGTTGATGGATGGCTCTGCATGAGTGGACTCCTCCACTCCATGAACCTCCTCATGTGGTTGATCCACATCTTGAGACTCATCTTTGGGAATCAGCAGTTCCTCCTCTACATGCACTTCCAGCTCCGTCTCAAGCGACAACTGCATGGCTTTCCCCTCATCAAATTTTATATCCCACTGCATAGCAGTCATTCTGTTGTTTGGAAAATACACGTGATAATAATGTGGTGTTTCTATGTACCCCACAAAAATCCTAGCTTCAGCAGTCAGTTCCAGCTTCTTCCTGGCATCCTTGGTCACATGCACATAAACAGATGAACCAAAGATCTTAAAGTGAAAAAAATCTTGTTTCTTACCAGTGAAAGCTTCTTTAGGTGTACTCATGCCAAGTAATATATGAGGACAACTGTTTTGTACATAAACTGTAGTGTTACATGCTTCCTCCCACAAATGCATTAGTAGGCCTTTATCATGCAACATCACTCGCGATGCACCCATGATCATTCTGTTCTTCCAATCCATGACCCCATTTTTCTATGGGTTATGAGGTGCTATGAGTTCTCTTTGAATTCCTTCTTTGCTGCAGAAGTTCTTGAATTCGTTAGAGATGTATTCTCCAACATTATCACTCCTAAGAGCCTTCACTTGCTTCCCCGACTCTTTCTTTACCAATCCCTTAAACTCACATAACTTTGAGAATGTTTGATCCTTCTTCTACATGAATAAGATCCAAAATTTACGAGAAAATTCATCAACAAAGATTACATAGTACTTATGCTTTGATGTTCAAGCAATCGGGAATGGTCCACACACATATGTGTGAACTCTCTCAAGGATCCCTGAAGAATGGTTCTCCTTCTTATGAAAGGTGGACTTTACATACTTCCCCATAGTGCAACCCTTTCACTTATCTAACTAAGCAAGTGTTCCCATTGAAAGTCCAATAGATATTTTTTGCATGACTTTCAAGGCTCCATGATGAAGATGACCCAATCGCTTGTGCCATAATTCACCCTCATCCTGGCTCACCACTTTTTTTCCTTGCCCATCATGGGAGTGAAACCATCTACCTCCAGATTGTAGATATTATTAACTCGAATCCCTATCATCTTGGATTGAACCATTGTTTTATGTTGCAATAAATATTTTCCATCACTAAAAATAATTTCATAGCCTTTGTCCTCCAACATTGCGACTGAGACCAAATTTTTCTTCAGAGCTGGAACATGCATAACATCTTTCAATTGAAATAGTTTACCTGAATCCATCTGAAAGGTAATTGTACCAATCCGGGTAGAACTATAACATCCATCATTTCCCATATCTATAGGCATCTGGAGATCTTTCTCCTCCAAGTCACTGAAAATTTCTTATCTCCCGTGATGTTAAAGGAAGCACCACTATCCAAATAACACACTAATCCCAATGCAATTTACACCATGCATGCAATCAAGGAGATGTCAAGCTTAAATTTCGAGGCAAGGGCCTCACGAGCTGCAGCTCTAGTAGCCTTCTTGTTCTTCTTATTTCGTGGAAAGTTACTAGCAAGATTCCCACATTCGTGACAATGAAAACACTTCACCTTGGACATATCCGGCTTCTTACCTTTAGACTCAGATTTAGAATGGAATTTCTTCCCCTTCCCATTATTTTCCTTGGTAGCCAAAGCATAATCCTCTTCATCATCATGCTTTGATGAAGAGCCATCTATGGTGTTCCACCTGAACTCATTCTGTACTAGATCTGACCACATTCGTTCCCAATCTGGCAATGTTTCTCATCCACTGATAGACTCTTCATAATTGTGCCAACTCTTAGGAAGTCCCAAGAGAGCCAAGTTTACCAAATCGTCATCAACAAAAATTATTCCCACACTACCCAGTCTATCCTGACATTGGAAAAACTTCTTGAGATACTTTGGAATGGTGTCACCCTTTTCCATCTTGATCTTTCTGAGTTTATCTTTGAGGGCCAATTTCCTATGGTCGTTGCTGCCTTGGAACGTCAAATCTTACCAGATAGTATATGGTGTGGCATTCTAATGGAGGCTTGAGAAAATGTGGTCTTGTACTCCCTCCAACAGGATCCTCCTAGCCTTTGCCACTTTCTTTTTCCATGCATCAAGATTGGCAGCATATGACCAAGCAGGCTTAGGAACATCATTGTCAATGAATTCCTTCAAGAAATTATCGTGTACTACCTACAACCTGTCCTTCCAAGAAATGTACTTTGAGTTGACCTCGAGTCCATACTCTAACCTCAAGCCATTGAAAGCCATTTCGATCTTCAATCAACTATAGCGCCAAGAATGTATTTCTGCAAATTCAAATTCTTTTCACCAACAAACTCAGCTCCTGCTTCACTACTACATTTTCCTATGCTCCAATACCATGTAGAAATCATACAAAATACTTGAGTATGTCCTGGATTCTCCTGATATAACAATGTGCTACTGTTAAATAGAGAATTACTTCTACAAAATTTTGTGGAATTTAAAACTTAATCGCCAATTGCAATATCATGAAGAAAGATCAATCACACACAACACAGATAATTTACCTGGGAAAGCTTATAGCTAAAAACCCCACTATATTATATTTTATATTATATCATGGATCATGAAAAAAGTACATACAAATCTCTAATCCAATAGCTTTCAGTACATGAGCTAATTGTCTCACATTGTCATACAAAAATTGGCAAGTTCCTTAGCTAATTAACTGTCTCGAGACATCCTACCTCCACTGCACAGTTCCTGCTAATAGCAGTCCCTGAATGAATTCCCTCTTTTCTCCCTTGACTATGGAATCCTCATGGGCACATCCAATGTGTGTGTGGTTGCATGTGTGCAACTGGATAATGTCACAACTGATAGTTTACTTCCCTTTCACCTAGAACTCAATTGGGTCTCCACTGTATCTGACATGCATGCACTTAATAATAGTAAATCTTCAGTTGCATGTGAGACCACTGATTGTGAATTAATTAATAATTAATTCACTTGATCTCTCACTAGTGGATCTTCAATTACAAATAGCACAACTGAGTTAAACTACTTTGAAACTTGCACAACTGGACTTCCAACTCTGTTACAACTTTGAATCACTCAGTTACAACTAAGTCAACCTGCGTGTCCCACCAACCAACTACTTAACTCAAAATTATTTTAGCTAACTGATTTTCCACTTCAGTTAACTATTTCCAGGTGTTCATTAAGAATAGATTATGGTTTATTTTCCAACTAATATTAAGGGATAAAAATAGCAGACATGCATCTATAAATAGACATGCATTCTATAAATAGACTATACACATATATCTATAAATAGACATATACCTAAAAATAGCCTGAGATTCCATCCTAGTGCAGGTGCTTGATTTTCACTAGTATCTTCTTGTTGAATCTCAACACATTCCATCGTAGTGGACACATCTGACATTGGAGAACAAGTCACACCAAAGGAGTTAAACCCAGACTTCATGGAATAGGCCACAACTAACTGAATCATGGGCATGCAGATCAAGAACACCCACCAACAAAGGATCCATCTATATCGAGATATCAAAGCAGGATAACTCCTTAACCAGGGCAACTGGTTCACTAGGGATGAAGTTCAACAAAAATTTCTTCACCTCATGGAGGCTCTACATGCAATGGGGACCATTGATTCCTAAGGAGGGATGACTGATCTAGGTGGATATTAGTGGCCACCCACATATTACAGCTACACCTCTAGCTAGTTTCATCAGTTTTCTTGTTTATAGTGGCATTTACGATTTTTAGTATTTTTTTGGTTCGTGAGCTTCCGGAGCCTTTTTGATACCCCAATTGACATTTTTTGAGGTCTGGAGCAGGTCCATAGCCATAGCTAGGGCCACTGGAAAATCCTTTAATACTGGGATATATATTTCCAATGAGGTATCGTACGTGCCAAACGGAGATAATATGACCAAGTTACGACCCTCAGAAGTTGGTTTCCCAAATAACCCAAGGGGACGCACAAAAACTTGGCGTTCCATCTCCTTAGGTAATTAGGGTGTTGGTTGTTTAGAGTTTTCCTTTGTTATTCAATAATAAAAAAACCCTTGAGCCTCATTCTAGCACAGTTCAGAGGGACGTAGTCGCCCCATCTCTTCTCAATGATAAATTACCATTTCTTGAGCTAGTTTATTTCCATTTTGCATGTAAGCATATTTTAGTTATTTAATATTAATGAAATGAATTTTATTTCTGCTACATCTTTATGCTTATGTTTATATAATTATTCTATTGCGTTCATGCATAAGTCTGAATCATCTATGCTTTTCACTTATTGAAGTTTCACTATTTTATAGGAGTTAAGCAAAAGCTAATAATCTTAATTATAAAACTAGTAATTTAACTCATTAAAAGCAATGGTTTATCTATTTTCCTACTTTTCTAAAGATAGTTCTTTTTTAATTTTTTTGTTAGGTTTTCTCTCTATTTTCTACATTACCTAAGATTATTCTTTATATTTTTTTCTTAAGGGAAATACATGTACAGATGGAATGATAATGTAAACACAAGAGTAGCAGAAATGAAACTAATACAAACTAATTTCATTATTACATAATTTTTTGTTAAATTGATTGTTTAACTACTTAAACATTGATCTCTTATTATTATAATATATAAAAATACTATGTATTAAATTAATATTTTACTATCAATATTAAAAATGACTAGAGTATTGTCTCTCATTAAAGCATGAGATGAGTTTTGGATAGAGATCAACATGCAAAAAGAGAAATCTCCTCACTTGTACCAAATTGCTATTACATTATTACTAATGCTAAGACATTTAAGAGTTGAAAATAGTAAACATGAATATAATAAATGAGAAAAAAAAAATTCTAATAAAATATTACAAACATGTATAGCTTGCAGATAAAATATGGAAATAAAAAACAAATACAAATTTAAATACTATAATTTTAAATAACAATAATAAAATGAAGGCATTAGACATATACTCAAATCAAAACAAAACAAAAGGGTTAAATGTTACAAAACACCATAGCTCACACATATCTAAATTCATAAACAAGAGAGATAGTGAAGTATATAAAAAAAATGAAAATATACATTATTAAATCGTTTTTGAAATAACATTAATTATAGCTCAATATTTTGTCACAAACTGATAATAGTTATAAATTTTACTTAAAAATAATTCAAAAAATCATAAATCTATATAGACAATTTGATTTGGGTTAAAAATCTATTATTATTATTATTATTATCTAATTTTAATTTTACTAAATTATACACTAAATTAATGGTGTATAAAATTTATTCACAATAGCTAATTATACTATATATGCATATTCTATTTTTCTAATACACATACTCTTAACTATCAAACTCAATCAAATTGTATTAACTAAAGTCCATCCAATTGTATTAACTATAGTCCATCGGTAAACAAAAGTCTTTTCACTTCATAAACTAATACGGCTCTTTGGCTTTCTGAAAGCGAAACTCCGCTGGGCGTCCGGCTGAACTAGAGCATGATCACAAATACAGTAAAATATGGTTTTAAATGTTCCATGCCCATTTGTCCCGCGCTACCACCAGTTCAATTAAATCAGTTCCCTGCAATACTGGTATCGACCATTGTTCGACGGATTGGAGATAGATTAAAAACAAAAAAAAATATTCCTGCAGAGAAATTGAAGCTCTTTTTTAATCTTTATTTATTTTCATTCCCATAAAGAAAAATATTTGAACTTAATTACAGAGCATATCCTTTATTCTATTACATGGTGCATTACATGGTGTATGTGATCTTCTACTTTCCGGAGGAAAGGAGCTTCGCTCTGAGTTCTACAGTGTCGATATCGCCGAAGTGATCCTCCGGAATCCAGTCCCCCGTGGCGGGATCCCGCATCCAGAAACGCTTATTTTTTGCTTCCATATGATATTTGTCGCCTGCTGTTTTAGACTGCGACGCCACCTCCGGTATCACTCCATCGCTGCTACCGCCGGCCAACGAACTCGCCGCTCCGGCCACTGACGTTATGTAACTCTCCTGTTTCCTGCATAAAATGAGATTAAGAAAAATGAAAATCTTGATATTTTCTTGTATTCTCCGTTTCACATCCATGCGAAACCCTAACCTACGCGAAAACACATTTTTTTCGACCGAAGAAATCGTGTTTGGAGAGGCTGCTAGTAATAGATAATAAATAATTTTGGTCAGGATTGTATCACCATAAGGTTTAGATTTCTGGGACTAAACTTTCTCGTCTAAAAATTAGAGAGATTGTTAGGGATTAGATTTCTGGGACTAAACTTTCTCGTCTAAAAATTAGAGAGATTGTTAGGGATTAGATAGGTTTCGCTCTAATTGAATTTATTAGACCATTAAGACCACAAGGCTTGTAAAAACCAAATCTCCCAAACTAAAAGTTCGACCACATCCACATAACTCCAAAGACACATAGTGCAATTCTATAAAATAAAATTTGTAAGCTATGTGAAAGAGCATACCAAGCGTGACTCCTGCCAAGCTTGTTCAACAGAGATCTGACAGGAGATAACTTATTCACATGCAGAAACATCGCCATAGTGAAACCAAACAGGCAAACAGAAAATAAATAAATGTAGCGTGTAACCGAAGCAAGCAGCTAAGCTAAAGCTAACCTATGTATCTCTGGTTAGGGCATATAAGGAGGCATAGAAGCCGAGAGTGTTCCTCGCTTGGTATGATGCCCCACCTTTGGCTCACACGCCCTCTTTTTAACCTAGGTTTTTCTGCCATGGATGCACTGACATCCTGTGGTAGCTAGTTATTCCTATTTGATTGGGCTCCCAGAAGCATTCGTTCTTAGGTTGGCGCATCTTATGCTTTATTGAAATCGGTGTTCTTTATTCACCACTTTCTGTGGTGAGATCAGACTTTAGGTCACTTTAACCCCTTGACCCTCCAAAGGACGAGGGCCATTTGAGTATCCTAGACGTGAAGTATCCTTTTTTATTATAATTCAGCCCTGGTTTGGATGATCGCAAAGACTTTTATTCCAAAATCTCAACCTTATCTCTTAAAATCGGAGTGTTTCAATGGTTTGGGGAAAATATATTCTCCGGTTGGATGTTATGATACCATGCGTGAGTAAACGTATGTTCCATATTTTATAAAGCGCTTCATTAAAATGGAACTTTTTTTCAATTTTAAAAATAAACATTGGCACATGCATGACATAAATTAATATATGTATTAACTACCTTTTCTAAACAGATTCGTGGGCTGAAAATCAATAGGTTCTCTGTCATTGATAGCATATAAGGGGAAAACGAAGTTCATGATGTATACAACTCGAAGATTGGATGTTAGTAAAGAAATATTAAATAATGTATGCGTGTTGTTATTCATTGAGAAGAAGTGGACCATAAAATATCAAATTACACCAGTCTAATGTCACACAATGGTGTGTTACGTGGTTTGAGGCATGGAGGTTTGAAAGTCAAACGTGTCTATGATCCATGACGTGTTAGAGGTTTGAAAGTCAAGGGAACTTTTTAATAAAAATAATGATAATCGGCACTCGTAGGATTGATTTATTTATGATTTATGATTCATCTTTTTCTTATACTAGCCTAGATCCATCTTAATTCCGGATTTATCAGATTTATTTATGATTTATGATTCATATTTTTCTTACACCAGCCTAGATTGATCTTAATTCCGGATCTATCAAGTGCCGAGAGGGATCAAATCTCTGGAGGTGCAAACCTATTTTTTTAGTGTAAAACTTGAGAAAAGGTTTGCACTGAGAGATCAAATCTCTTGAGGTGCAAACCTATTTTTTGAGTGTAAAACCTGAGAAAACGTTTGCACCTCGAGAGATTTGATCCCTCTAGGCGCTTCATAGATCCAGAGTTAAGATGGATCTAGGCTAGTTTTAGTCATATGCTGCCAAGGAAATTCTATTGAAGATATGATTAAATTGATCAATAATATGTAAATATATCAAATATTAATATAATCATTTTAAATATGCTAAATATTTCTGAGATTAACTTGGTCATTTTAATTTTAAATTTTCTTAGTTACCTTAGTTTGTTGACATGATAAATATTGTTAATAACTATAATGATGAAAAATGATGAAATATTTTTTTTGAATGCAAAGTCACAATAACAGTGTTGAAAGATAGAAAATGTGAATAATAAGAATGTACTCATGTTACAAATAGTCTTCATTGTGATCAATCTCAAACTATTTTCTTCTACTATTCTTATTGCCACACTTGTTAGTTTTGTTATCTTTTCATATTGAATATATGAGAAAGAAAATTTAAATCGTAAACCATTTAAATCTTTAGCTCGAGTTGTTGTAGTAAACATGCTACCTTATCTCTCTCTCTCCAATATTAATAGGTTAAATTACTATAACACAAAAACCAGTGTACATTGTTAATAACTTTTTGTGCTTAGACTAAAATCAATGCATATTGTTAATCAAATCACTTTAAAATTAATGTACCGTCATATATCCAATTTCATCAAATCATAAATCAACATATACATTGAAATCAATGCATCTAATGCAAGAAATCAAATAAGATTAGAAAATAACTTCTACATTGAAATCAATGCACCTAATGCAAGCGATCAAATAAGATTAGAAGCCAACATCTACACTGAAATCAATGCATTTACTCAAAGCAATCAAATAGGATTAGAAATAGCCATCTACACTGAAATCAACGCATTTAGTACAAACAATCAAATAGGATTAGAAATAATCTACATTGAAATCAATGCATCTAGTGCAAGCAATCAAATATAATTATAAATCGACGTCTAAATTGAAATCAACACATCCAGTGCAAGAAATCAAATAGTATTAGAAATCATAACCTACACTGAAATCAATGCATCTAGTGCAAGTAATCAAATATCATTAGAAATAAATATCTACACTAAAATCGATGCATCTAGTGCAAATAATCAAATAGGATTACAAATCACCATCTTCTTTTTTTTGTCTCTCTATCTCACCCCCCTAAACACACACGCTCTCGCACTCCATATATATCATTCTCTTTGTCAATCACCTTGTTGGTCGGCTTAATTGTCAGATTAAACCTCTCAATATTAATTATCAAACCGGGAGTCGTAAATGCGAGTTGTACTGCATATTGGCTCAGCTTACTGATAAGAGTATAAATATATTCCTTTGTAATGATCAACCAAGTACTGAAAGGAAACACACATTTTCTTGCAAATAAACATTCTCGAAAAGGAAACCTACTTAACCAATTTTGTTCAGTGCAAACTCCATAATGCAATTAAACTACGAGGAAATATAGGAAATTCTAAATCATATGACATTTTCGCAATTGAATTCTACTTTTTAAATATCCTTAAACTACTTTTTCCTTTCACTAAAAAAAATATCACACATTATTCTAATGACAACCTCACACATTAAACTAGCTAGAAATACTCTTCATAATAAAAAAAAAACAAAGGAAAGTTCTAATTATTGGGTAGAAGAAAACTACTTCACTCATGTAAAATAAAACCTTAAAATATCCTATTAAAAATCGTATTGCAAATTAATTATGAGAAACTTGCAATCTAAATATTTTAATCTAGGTAAAACAAATTATTCCAAAAAGAAACTCGCTCTTCGAAAATATGCAACTTATAATAAAAACTAAATCAAAATCATGTCACTCAATACTGAAAACTCAATCACTGCTACATGCATAATTAAATCCACCAAATCCACGCTCAAACTTATAAATAAATGATTATACTATGAAAGCAATAATGATTCTAATTAAAAATAAATCCAATGATTAAACGAAGTCACGCGATATATAAACAAATCATAAACAAATCAAATGATGATTAAATCCTGCAAACATTCAAAAACATTATATTATGCAACCTTGGAGTTATTATTCTAAAATGACCGTATTAACATACCGAAATCCGAAGCATCTAAAATCTGTTTTATTCCATACTCAAATTAGAAGTATTAGAATATGTTCTAATTATGTGAGGAGTAATGCTTCTTTTAGTATGACTCTATGTAATAACTCAAAACACGATGTAACTAGAGTTGTAATAGCGTATAACTCTATGTTACAACTCAAAAAAGATTATGTAATGAGTAATACTCCTTCAATCCTTTAATTTGCACTGTTTGTGTCTAATTGATGATGTCAATTAGAGTTTAATTTAATGTCAACCCGGGAAGGTAAACTTAGAAGTGCTTATCTAAAATATATAGATCTAGAAATATTCCTAATTTGTCTGAGATCTTTGGTTCTCTTACAAGAACATATTCGACAAGTTCTCTTCCAATAACTAAACAAACCTAGATCTAATAATTGTTTGAGATCTATGGTTCTCTTACAAGAACATATTCTACAAGATCTCTTCCAACATTAGAACATCTAATAAGAAATTAAAAATTGAAATGAAATAAACCTAGATCTAATAATTGTCTCAGATCTTATGGTTCTCTTACAAAAACACTTTCAAATAAGATCCTTCCAATATTAGAACATTTAACAAAATTTAAAAGCTAAAATCAAACAAAAACATAAATTAAGTTATACCTAAAATAAACAAATAAGCATGCAAGTGAGGCCATGGGGGCCCTCCATAACTCCACAAGCACACCACTTCAATGGAGACTCAAATGTAGAAGCAAAATCGAAATATGATCCTTTATTTCAAAATCTCCATTACAAACCAACTCAAAGGTTACAACTCTAAGCTTCTAAGATTACATACTCCAAAATTCTAAGATTACAAAACTTCAAGATTCCAAAACTTCAAGATTACAAATGGAGGAGATTGTACTCCTATTTATACATTGGGATGAGTAAAAAACTCATAATGATCATCCACTAATCTCTCTTTAGTTCCATACATATCTCAACCATCTAGACACATAACCCCCTTTTGTCCTTGATCTTCTCCATGAGGTTTATCTCTTCAAATTCGAATTTGATCATTCAAGGCCACATAAAGGTGTCTTGGAAGCTTCCTTGGCACCTACACATGTCACAAAAACAACCCACTTTCCATATATAAAGTAAAATATATTATTTTCTAATATTTAATCAAGAATTTCTCTTAAAAATGCTTAAAAGAAAATAATATTTGGAAAATATAAATGAGACCCATTAATGGTGAATAATAGGGAAAATGAAGTGACATGGTGGTGAATAATGGGTGATATAATGGGAGCATAGGTGAAAAATATATGGTAATGAGTGACATTTTGAAACCCAAACAGGCACAATGCTGCAATGAATCTAATGCTTTGGAGTTGAACCACACCTTCACACAGAAATCTGGAATGTTAAAATTGCACACATCTAGTTAACTTTTGTTGATTGATGAGCTTAGCTCCAAAGGTGGTGGGCCCTACCACACCTGGAGTAAGCTCGCTTGCTGCAACTGAGGAAAGATTTAAAACATCATATGAAAAATACAAAATGAATCATAGCAACAATGCTACTACACACAACATAAAGAGGATATATACAAATATTTAAAAGAACATTTGAAAAATCGATTACACAAATCACAACAATTCTCCTATTTCCATTACATGACTCTGCAAATTAATTCTAGTTCTACATCTAAGAAATCAACTTCATATTGAGAAATTTTGGCTCTACATCTAAGAAATTTGACCTCTGTCTAAGTGACAGACTCACTCCTGCGCCAGAGCAATTCCTTCCTCTTCGCCAAGTTGATGCCAGTTCTACATCTCAGAAGAGATTAATTCCCACGCTGTCTACCTAATTGATGGAAGAACTCTCATCCATATAATTGATCCAATCCCATCTAATGGCCCAACTACCTCCCCTAATGGGTCAACTACCCCTTGATTTAATGGGCTGACTCCCTTTGATCTAATGGGCCGCCGAATACCTCTCTTATCCATCGACTCCTCCCTATCACTCTATATATCGACTCCTTCATTATAATGAACATCTACTACATATCTCCCCTGTGCTCTCCATTACGGAACTTATATATACACATTTCAATTACAAACTGGATTTCACCCAGTAACTACAATATAGGAGAATTGGTTTTAACAATTTTGCCAGAATAAGAAATAGCTTTGAACATAATGCCAAATTGGACAAATCGCTTCCCTTTTTGTGGGATTTTGCTGTTGTTGGAAGGTGCAATTGGTTTCTAGAGGAAACTGAACTTTGTATAGCTGGTGGAAGAAACGTGTAGCTAGCTGAGGCATCGAAAAACTAGATTAGATATGGCACACAATAAGTGACTCCTCAAAGCATCAGCTAGCACCAACAAGAACACTTACTAAAGTTTGCTTGTTCCACCATAGTATAACATCATCAGTTTTGCCTCCTCCGAATAGAGAATGGACGGGCTTCCCATGGCCAAAGAGACGTTTTATTGAAGATTCAATTGAAGAAGGCTCGAGTTTTTTTTTGTTTTGAATTTCTCATCATTCGAATCAGAAGAAGAGGATTCATGCCTAGGAATTTTATCGGTGACCTTCTCTTGTACATTGTCCAGAAAAGATGCTGCCTCCTCTAGATGTTCTCCCATTTCGACTAATGAACCGTTCCGACCCTCAAAATTGATGAAATGTTACAGAGACTGAGCATCCAATGGCTTCAAGTGGCCCTAAAGAGATACGATGATAATTTTTCCAAATTCAACGCCTCAGGGATCTTCTGCCTTCAGTTTAATGAGACCAAACTCTAGTGATGGCCTTTTTAATCTACAATGGCACTCTCTTCAAGGTTTCCTCCTACACTTGCCCTCAGCTTTCCCACTGCACTCTCGAATGAAGAATACGACTCACCATACTTTCCCAAAATATAATAAATCACTCCCATCTATGCTTCAATTCCTGCTATTGCACTTTGATAACCAGGAGCATCATCCACAAATAATAATATAACAATGATACAACCAAAATTACACGTCCACCAAGGGCAAAAATGCCTTTTGAACCATGTAAATTTGGAACCAATTTGAAGTAGACACCTGACATATTAGTCATCATCCTTGCAAGGGTATTCTTCAAGAACTTGCTCTAGAAGTTTCAACTTCAATTCATATGCATCATCCCCACAAAGCATATCCCGAACCATCTTACTTCAGTTTTCATAGAGACCATTTCAAGTGCTCCACGTATGACACCACATAAGACATTACGATAATAAAGGCCTTGACAAGTCTCGAGTAGCTCAACAAAGTCTACAAGAGGATTATATAGAAGGATAAGAATGCATTCAGTCCCATCTGCATCCCAATTAGCTATGCTTGCTATCACCCCCAGGAACATTTTGAAGCCTACCTTTGCAATAGCTTCTGTTGTCTCTTTAAAATCAACAGATCTCGTAATTATTGATTTCACTAGAAATTCATCTATAAGCTGAATGCCAATGTTATAACCCATTTGATCAAGTTTTTTATTAACTTCTTCGACCTCTTCAAAATCAGTTAGTAGCTAGCGCACAATAGCTCCATAGGTGAGAGTGAAGAGCTCTGCATTCACGTGTTCAACATTTGTAAAGACTACATCACCTGATCTATGTACGAGGGGAGCCATGATAACCTATATTATACTTCTATTCTTCTCCCTTTTTCTGTTGTTATGCATTTGGTGAATTTTATTGAAATGCATTCCTACACACAGCCTTCCTGCAACCAAGAAAACCTATTATTAACGATATTATTACACAAATACTTATTCAAATTAATTAATAACAAGAATTTACAGTTAATTCTAAATGCCTCTGATTAATATAATGGAAAAATAATGATTAAAATACTAGGTGCGATGATGTATCTATTTAATAAAAGTCGTAAAAATTTGAACAAAGATGCAGCTCAACATCCCCCCACGCTGAACTTCTTGCACGTCCTCATGCAAGCCAAAAACTATAAGGCGATGAAATAAGGTAGGGAAAATGTCAGCAAAGAGATTAGCTGGATATTGTAATGCATTCATTAACCCATAACGTTGGTATTACTATTACTTTACCAACTAAAACCATGTGAAATGATGAAACAAGATCAGGTACCGAAAGTAACAATTATGGAGAAAATAGTGTGCACATACCTGTTACCTTGTCTGAGATGGATTCCATATATTTTTATGCCCAAATTCTTATGATAAAAATCAAATTTCATTGAAGAGGTGCAATTTTAAAAATACTACCACAAGTTTCATGCACCTACTATAGCAATATCATACCTAGGTCATTCAGCATATATTTAGAGGCAACTACAATCAATACATTGTTGGCAACCAACACCTTTTGAATAGTCATCATTGAGTAGTTCATCACTCTGAATATCATTAAAATTAAAATCAACAACCTCTTTATTTCAACACTCTAAATTCTATTGTTATCCGGATTCAAAAATAAATTTCCTCCTAATCTAGTACAAATAATTACCTTCACTAAGGGTACCACATCATTCAAAGATCCTTGATTTTTTGAAAGATATAACTCAAAGCATCATATTCAAATCTTCCTAAAACCATTTCCCAAGAAAAATAATGAGTCTTAGGAAAAGAGAAGGATAACCAGGAAAATCATAGTATGTAGTTAAGTTTAATACCACAGACATGGCCCTGCTGCCTGCAGGTGTCCATAACCTCGACAGGGATGTATTTTAACATAGAGAAATGTTAGTATCCCACTTAGTAGATAAAGATTCAGAGTTAGCTTGTTTGAATTCTTAGATGAAGGCCAATGTCCTAGCTTGGTAACTAGCTGATGGAAGTGCCACTCAAAAGAAGTAACATGGATGAACAAGTCGACTCGTGATGAGACCTCCCGTCTTCCAGCTTTTGGCTGAAATCCATTACTCTGGCTTGGTGACCAGTAGCAACAATTTCATTCATTCTTGGTCTCATGATCGTGGTCGGTCAGCTCATCATGAAACCTCTCATCCTTCCCTATGTCTTTGTAAGCTCTGATTATGATTAACCTTAAGTTTACTTAATAATTGGGGAGACAGGTCTACTCCTTAAGAGTACAGGATGGCGTGAAAAGTTTTTAATGACTAATCATTGCTGGCTAATTCCTCTACCCTAGAGACTTGTTAAAGATATCCCAGACAAAGACTGAAATATTCTCTGAGTTAAGAATGCTAGTGTTCTCCCGAATAGCTCATTATGATCTTTGCAAGAGGGGTCCACCATAGGGGTTTTCCAATAGTACCTTCTAAGGGAAACTGAAAATATATATCCGAGGTGACAACTTATTAGAGCTATTAATCATGGTTACTTTTGCAAAATCATGATGTATTAGAGTGAATTTTACTCAACAAGGTTTGTCACAAATGTGTGTTTTCACAACTAATGTGGATCAATAGTAGTTTTAACATGCATTATTTAAAATTCAAAACCCTAATAGTATTGTAATTGCTTTATTCATTTATTCTCCTAACCTATTTTACCCTAAGAGGCGAAAGACTGATTTTCAAGTATATGAGTACGTCCAATGAAGCCATGTGCATAACAACATGCTAACTATACTCACACTTAGTTTTAAAGAATAGACTTCAAGACATATGACAGCATGAGAAATCAGTTGTTTTAATTGATAGGGTACCAAGAGTTTCTGAATGCTGAGGAAATAAGATGTGCTCACGACTGCTCAAAACCAGGATTCAATGGAATCCAAATATTTATGATTCTCCAACTGATGAAAATCTTCCACAGTTTTATATTCAATTCCTTGGAGGCATAATGGACCAGGTGAAAGACCAAGGATAAATCCCTTAATTTCAGGTTCAAATATCTGCTTTTCAAATTGACAAGAATGGTTGTGAGAGATTCTATGGTTTTGAGTTTTAACAACATTTTCAGAACAAGTTCCAATGAAATATTGCTCCTCTAGTGGTCTTTGGATTACACTTTCCCAGGGTGAATGGTCTGCGGTAATGGGGGGAGTTTCCAGATTCATTCCCTTTTCCAACATGGAAGGTATGAGGCTTTTTGTTCAATAGGGGAATCAATAGAAAGAATAGGTGGTTCAAAATGTTTTGCAACCTCATGGTTTAGATTAAGTTTTAGGATGTGGTTTGGGATAGGGCTTTGGTTAATGCTTGGAGTAAGGTTTGGATTTGGATTAGAATTAGGCCTAGGTTTTGAGTTAAGGCTAGGGTTTGAATGAGGGCTAGGTTTAGGGTTTGGAATAGGGTTAGGGTATCGATTAGGATTAGGTCTAGGGTTATGATAAGGGCTAGGAAATGGATTAAGGCTAGGTCTAGGGCATGGAATAGGGTATAAACTAGGGTTAGGGTAAGGTTTCACATACAGTTGGGACCATGGAGGAGGATAACTTAATGGTGTATTGGAAAGAAATTGTGGTTGTTATAGGTGCTCATATGATTGAATTTGCATGGGACATTGCCCTAGAGATAAGGATCCAAATGATTCTTGAGGCCATGGAGATATCTGGCTAGAGGATGACAGCCAAGGATAGGGCTATTGTGGCCATGAAGTTGGATATTCAATTGGAGGAGGATCAGAAGTTTGCCATGAAATTCCAGGATTATAAACATGTTGAGGAACCTACTCAGGAAAATAATAACTATTCCAAGTATCAAATGGTGTTGGGTTTTGAGTTATACCTGGTGGTTGATTCGATTCCTTACTTGATTCCCTGAGTACCTTTTGTAATCGTGGCAGTGATGGGGAATGTTTAGTTTCATGACCATCCTCTCAAATTTCACAAACTTTTAGATTGCTAAGTGGACACTTTCCAAGGCAATTTTTCTTTCTATAGTTGGCACATAGGATAAGCAGTGGTTCTTCGTCCTTCTCTTGTTCCTGCAAATCATCCAATTTCGAAATCAAAGATTTAATTATATTAAATTTATGTTCAAGTAAGATATTAAATTTAGCACTTGTGAATTCTTCATCGAATGAGTTGTTTGTCTCTGTAGCAGCATAAAAAATCTTCATCGAATGATTCCTCAAAATACCATCTTGTTCACTTCAGTGATAAAACTGGTACATTCTATCATCGCATAGATTGGTACGTAAGGGTTCTTACAACACCCCAAAAATGATATAACGTTGAAGATTTTATTCTGAAGATAAATGGATTTAAAAGATACTGCTTGAAATAAAGGTTGCCACACTTGCATGAAAGAAAAATGCCGAATGAAATTACTATTTAATCTATAAAAAGAAAATCAATTTGGAAATTAAATGTCTAAAGCATGCTTCTACAGGAAAAGAAATAAAAGTTCAAGAGATAAGCAAGATAGTCAGACTTTGGAGCAACCCCACAATAGTGGATGCATTGCTCTTCACTCACGTCTTATCGTACACTCTCCACCCTCTGACATATTGCAATATCCTTGAAACTCTGTAAGAAAATTTTTACCTAAGCCAAAATACAACTCCCCGGTAGCAACGCCAAAATGTTGGTCGGCTTAATTGTCAGATTAAACCTCTCAATATTAATTGTCAATCTGGGAGTCATAAATGCGAGTTGTACTGCATATTGGCTCAGCTTACTGATCAGAGTATAAATATATTCCTTTGTAATGATCAACCAGGTACTGAAAGGAAACACACATTTTCTCACAAATAAAAAATCCCGAAAATGAAACCTAATTAACCAATTCCGTTCATTGCAAACTCCATAATGCAATTAAACTATGAGGAAATACAAAGAAATTCTAAATCATACGACATTCTCGCAATTTAATTCTATTTTCTAAATCTCCTGAACCTATTTGTTCCTTTCACTAAAAAAAATATCACACATTATTCTAATGACAACCTTACACATTAAACTAGATAGAAGTACTCTTCATAATAAAAACAAACAAAGGAAAGTTATAATTATTGGGTAGAAGAAAACTACTTCACTATCATGTAAAATAACACCTTAAAATATCTTATTAAAAATCGTATTGCAAATGAATTATGAGAAACTTGCAATCTAAATATTTTAATCTAGGTAAAACAAATTATTCCAAAAACAAACTCGCTCTTCGAAAATATGCAACTTATAATAAAAAATAAATAAAAATCATGTCACTCAATACTGAAAACTCAATCACTGCTATGTGCATAACTAAATCCACTAAATCCATGCTCAAACTTATAAATAAATGATTATACTATGAAAGCAATAATGATTCTAATTAAAATTATATCAAATGATCAAACGAAGTCCCAGGATATATAAAAATATGATAAAAAAATCAAATGATGATTAAATCCTGCAAACATTCAAAAAAATTATATTATGCAACCTTGGAGTTATTATTCTAAAATGACCGTATTAACATATCGAAATCCAAAGAATCTAAAATCCGTTTTATTCCATACTCAAATTAGAAGTAATAGAATATGTTCTAATTATGTGAGGAGTAATGCTTCTTTTAGTATGACTCTATGTAATAACTCAATACATGATGTAACTAGAGTTGTAATAGCGTATAACTCTATGTTACAACTCAAACACGATTATGTAATGAGTAAGACTCCTTCAATCCTTTAATTGGCACAATGTTGCAATGAATGAAATGCTTTGGAGTTGAACCACACCTTCACAAAGAAATCTGAAATCTTAAAATCGCACACATCTAATTATCTTTTGTTAATTGATGAGCTTAGCTCCAGAGGTGGTGGGCCCTACCACGCCTCGAGTAAGCTCGCTTGTTGTAACTGAGGAAATATTTAAAACATCAAATGCAAAATACAAAATGAATCATAGCAACAATGTTACTACTCACAACATAAAGAGGATTTATACAAATATTTAAAACTACATTTTAAAAATCAATTACACAAATGACAATAATTCTCCTATTTCCATTACATGACTCTGCAAATTAATTCTGGTTCTACATCTGAGAAATCGACTTTATATTGAGAAATTCTGGTTGTACATCCAAGAAATTCGACCTTTATCTAAGTGACAGACTCACTCCTGCGCCTGAGCAATTCCTTCCTCTTCACCAAGTTGATGATGATTCTATATCTCAGAAGAGATTAATTCCTACGCTTTCTACCTAATTGATGGACGAACTCTCATCCATCTAATTGATCCACTCCCATCTAATGGCCTGACTACCTCCCCTAATGGGTTGACTACCCGTTGAGTTAATGGGACGACTCCCTTTGATCTAATGGGCCACCGACTGCCTCTCTAATCCATCGACTCCTCCCTATCACTCTATCTATCGACTCCTTCATTCTAATGCACATCTACTACATATCTCTCTTGCATTCTCCATTACGACACTTATATATACACATTTTAATTACAAACTGGATTTCACCAGCAGTAATTAGAATATAGGAGAATTAGTTTTAACAATTCTGCCAGAATAAGAATTAGCTTTGAACAGAATGCCAAATTGGAGAAATCGCTCCCCTTTTTGTGGGATTTTGCTGTTGCTAGAGGGTGCAATTGGTTTCTAGAGGAATTTGAACTTCGTATAGCAGGTGGAAGCAAGGTGTAGCTGGCTGAGGCATCGCACAACTGGATGAGATATGGCACACAAAGCCTACTATTGCACTCTGCTGACCAAAAGCATCATCCACAAATAATAATATAACAATGATACAACCAAATTTACACATCCACCAAGGACAAAAATGCCTTTTGAACCATGTAAATTTTGAACCAATTTGAAGCAGACACCTGACAGATTACTCGTCATCCTTGTAAGGGTATTCTTCAGGAACTTGATCTAGAAGTTTCAACTTAATTCATATGCATCATCCCCACAAAGCATATCCCGAACCCATCTTACTTCAGTTTTCATAGAGACCATTTCAGGTGCTCCATGTATGACACCATATAAGACATTAAAATAATAAAGGCCTTGACAAGTCTCGACTAAATCAACAAACTCTACAAGAGGATTATCCTCAAGGATAAGATTTCATTCAGTCCCATATGCATCCCAATTAGCTATGCTTTCTCTCAACCCCGGGCACATTTTGAAGCTTACCTTTGCAATAGCTTCTGCTATCTCTTTAAAATCAGCACATCTCGTAATATTTGATTTCACTAGAAATTCATCTGTAAGCCAAATGCCAATGCTATAACCCATTTGATCAAGTTTTTTATTAACTTCTTCAACCTCTTCAAAATCATGTAGAGCTAGCGCACAATGGCTCCATAGGTGAGAGGGAATAGCTCCGCACTCATGCATTCAACATTTGCAAAGACTGCATCGCCTGATCTAGGTACGAGGGGAGCCATGATAACCTGTATTATACTTCCTTTCATCTCCCTTCTACTTCTGTTATGCATTTAGTGAATTGTACTCAAATGTATTCCTGCACCCGGCCTTCCTACAACTAAGAAAACCTATTATTAATGATATTATTACACAAATACTTATTCAAGTTAATCAATAACAAGAATTTAGAATTTAATTATAAATTCCTATGATTAATAATACTAGGTGTGATCATGCATCTATTTGATAAAATTCATAAAAATTTGGACAAATATGTATTTCAACACACCCCCACTCCTAATCTCTTTATTCTTCCCTCTCCGCACCTTCCATCTATATCTCTATCTTCCCCTTCTCCCCCTCTCCCCGCTAATATCTCTCTTTCCTCCTTTTTTCCTCTCTCCCTTTCTCTCCATCTTCATTATCACTCACTCTCTTTCTCTCTAGAAACCAACATCTACAGTGAAATCACTGCATTTACTCAAATAAATCAAATAGGATTAGAAATCGCTATCTACACTGATATCAATGAATTTAGTGCAAACAATCGAATAGGATTAGAAATCATCTACATTGAAATCAATTCATCTAGTCTAAGTAATAAAATATAATTATAAATCAACATCTAAATTGAAATGAACACATTTAGTGCAAGAAATGAAATTGTATTAGAAATCACCACCTACACTGAAATCAATGCATCTAGTGCAAGTAATCAAATATCATTAGAAATAAATATCTACACTAAAATCGATGCATCTAGTGCAAATAATCAAATAGGATTAGAAATCATCATCTCCACTTATATCAATCAATATAGTGCGAGAAATATTCCTCCCTGTCTCCACCCTCCATCCACATTTATATCCCCCTCCATCTATTCTTTTTTTCATCTCTATCCCACCCCCCTAAACACACACACTCTCGCACTCCATATATATCAATCTCTTTGTCAATCATCCCCTCTCCCCATATCTCTCTTTTTCCCTCTCTTCACCTTTCATCTATATCTCTATCTTCCCCTTCTCTCCCTCTCCCCCACTAATATCTCTCTTTCCTCCTTTTGTCCTCTCTCCCTCTCTCTCCATCTTCCTTATCACTCACTCTCTCTATAAATAAACCAACACCTACACTGAAATCAATGCATTTACTCAAATAAATCAAATAGGATTAGAAATGACCATCTACATTGAAATCAATGTATTTAGTGCAAAAAATCAAATAGGATTATAAATCATCTACATTGAAATCAATTCATCTAGTGAAAGTAATCAAATATAATTATAAATCGACATCTAAATTGAAATCAACAAATTTAGTGCAAGCAATCAAATTGTATTAAAAATCACCAGCTACACTGAAATCAATGTATCTAGTGCAAGTAATAAAATATCATTAGAAATAAATATCTACACTAAAATCAATGCATATAGTACAAATAATCAAATAGGATTATAAATCACCATCTCCACTTATATCAATCATCTAGTGTGAGAAATATTCTTCCCTCTCTCCACCCTCCATCCATATCTATATCCCCCTCCATCTCTTCGTTTCTATCTCTCTATCTCACCCCGCTAAACACACATGCTCTCACACTCCATATATATAAATCTCTTTGTCAATCCCCTCCTCTCCCCATCTCTCTCTTCTTTCATCTCTTCACCTTCCATATATATCTCTATCTTCCCATTCTCTCCCTCTCCCTCACTAGTATCTCTCTTTTCTACTTTTTTCCTCTCTCCCTCTCTCTCCATCTTCCTTATCACTCACTCACTCTCTCTCTCTCTCCACATTTCTCTCTCTATGTCTTTCTTCTTACCTCCATCTCCCTCCCCCTCCAAGTCCATCTCTCTTTCCCTCCCTCTCTCCACTCTCTCACTTGCTCTCTCTTCCTTCCTCTCTTTCCCTTTCTCTCCCATCTCTCTCTCCCTTTCTCTCTCTCTTCACCCACCAACTATGTTACTATATCCTTCCCTCTCTTCTTATACCTCCTTCTCCCACCCCCCGCCTTATCTCCATCTCTCCTTATTTGTCTCTTTATCTCAGCCCCAAACATACACGCTCTCTCTTTGTCTCTCCCTTGTCACTCCTTCTCTCTCTCCACTTCTCACTCTCTATATTTCTTATTTCCTACATCTCTCCCCCTATAAATCGATCTCTCTATCAATCCCTGTCTCCTCCTCTCTCTCAAGTCCTCTCTCTCGTCCTTCCTCTCTCTCTCTGTCTCTCTCTCTCTTTCTCTCTCTCCTAACTCCCTCTCTCTCTCTCTCTCTCTCTCTCTCTCTCTCTCTTCCCTCAAATACTCTCTCTTCCCCCATCACTCTCCTCCTCTCTCTCATCCTTCCTCTCTCTCCCTTTCTCTCCTACCTCCCTCTCTCCTTTCCCTTCAATCCTCTCCTTTCCCCCATCTCTCTCTCTCTATCTCTCTCTAATCCTCTCTCTTCCCCCATCTCGCTTTCTTTCTCTCTCTCTCTTTTCCCCTCTCTCTCTCCAACTAAATTACTATATCCCTCCCTCTCTCCTTCTCTCTTCTTCTCTCCCCCCTTCCTTACATACATCTTACTTTGTCTCTTTATCTCACCCCTAAACATAAACACTCTCTCTCCATCTCTCCCTTATCACTCTCTCTCTCTCCACTTTTCTGTCTCTCTCTATGTCTTCTTCGTTATGTAAACTAATGAACATAAATATTCGTAAATATAAAGTAGATTATGGAGTAAATATGAAAAGGGGTTTTATTTACTCATACCTCTGGTTTATTTATATTTATATTTATTTACCATACCTCTTTTATTTACTATGGTATTTGGCCCATAGGCTTGTTATATAATTAGAACCCACGACCATGTCTAACACCAATGCCCTACTTTTTATCGTGATAATCAATCTGTGAGGTTAGCATACATTGTTTTATCTATTGGGCCATAAAATTGTAAATTCACCCTATTTCATTCGAGTGGGAGGATCGACGGGCCATTGAAGGAATGTAGCACTCCGAACGGAACTACGTGCAATGGGAAACATGAGCCAAGAAAAGTATTATGCGGGTGTGAGGATTGAGGAGGAATATTCTAAGGAAATATTCCTATAATATTCCTCCAACGATTTTACTATGGAATATAAATATTCTCTATGGTATCCAGAGTCAACAGCAATTGAATATAGTTGAGTTTATACTCATTTTCATTGGAATCTTGCCATGATTTCATGAACGAAGTATTTTTTAGCATCTGATCATCCCATTTTCTAGTCATCCTAAAAAATTAAGGTATAATGATGTATTTTTTCATATACTTGCCTTTGTTTTTGCTGAGATGAATGAAGTGGCCTCCTCACTCTGGAAGCAAGGTCCACAGACATAGTCCACCGTAGATGAAACATGTTATCAAGCTTCTGTGTTCATCTTTATGGTTTCGTTTATGTTGCCTCTTATTTAATTGTTTTCACATATGGTTTTTAGATGCTCTTTTGTGGAATTCTGGTAACATCAACCAAATAAATGATATTGGATGTTGTTGGTATTAGAGGAATATGAGATAAAGTTTGATATCATAACAATACTCTTATTGATGCAAATCGCAAGTTTGAATGATAAGCAAGGACAAGCTAAAAAAGGGTGAAGGAAAACTCAACTCGTTTGACCCATAGATTCAACATGGAATATAAAGAAATAAAATGCCATATGATGATGTTCACAGTGAGAATGAATTTTTTTTCGAAAAGGCCTTGTACAACATGGAAAATAAGGTATATAATTTTTTTCATATTATGAGAAGATAGTGGAAAAGAAGGAAACAAGGAAGAAACATAAATCATAAGACAATGCTTTGATAAATGAGGGAAATATAGGAGAACATCCTAAACATCAATATTCATCTTCTATTGAATGTTCTACTTCTTAATATTATTCTCATCATTCTAATCGACAACATAGAAATGATTCTAAAAATCATTTTCTAAAGTTGGATGTAAAATTTGATTTGCCCATGTTTTGATGGAGAATCTAATACATTAAAGTTAAACAATTGGATCAAACATATTAAAGTATATTTCATAATACAATAGATCGAAGAGGATGAGGCAAAGATCCAGTTAGTATATCTTTGACTCGGTGGTATAATTCTTATATGGTGGGGGCGAAAAATTCAAAACGTTAGCAAGCATTTGGGTAAATTCCTTTCTTCTCTGCCTAAATTTGTTTCTGTGTTAAAATGACAATTCTATCCATTGGGATATTAAAAGAAATCCATGATAGAATGGAAATATTTGAGAAAAGGAAATGGTTATGAAATTCAACGTTTCATAAAGGAATTTATGAAGCAAGATTTGGCATTGGGAATTTCTCTAGATTCACCTCATACTTTGATGAAATATAATGGTTTTTTACATAATTACCTCTGGAATTCATTTTGGTAGTTTGGACATGCTACACTTAATATGGCTCGTGTGAAAGCCATTCCCCTTGAAAGTAGGGGAAGTATGACCAAGATAACCATGCAAAAATTATAGTGAGGTAAAATAAAAAGGAGGAAAAAACCTCTTGCACTCATTGCGAGAAATAAGTGCATCATGAGGAACATTGTTGGAAACTACATCTAGAATTGAAGGAAAAGAAGTATGGTGGAAAAGGGAAATAAAATACATTTTCCACAGTGCATCAAGACCTTGGATATGATTCAGATGATGAGATGAAGATCACAATTGTTGGGATTGTAGGTGTTGGAAGAATTTTTCTAGGTTTTGATTTAGATGATGAGATGAAGATCACAACTATTTGGATTTCAGGTAATGGTGATCCAGGTGGATATTGGTGGTCACCTGCCTATTCCACTCAGGGCCCCACCATTTTCTCTTTCAGTTTTTCAGTTTCGGCACAACTTACTAATTTTAGTAGTTTTTCGGGTCCTGAACTTCCGGAGCCGTTTTGAGGCGCTAAATGATATTTTTTGGGAAAATGGGGAGCAACACCGGTCCATGGATAGGTGTTGCTCACTCGAAATTTTTAGTACTCGGATAGATATTTCTAATGAGGTATGGTACGTGTCAAACGGAGATCGTATGCCAAAGTTACGTCCCAGGGAAGTTGAAACACCAATTTACCAAAACGGGGCCCATAGTTTTTGCGCTTCATCTCATAGGGTTAGGGTTTTGGCTGTTTAGGATTTCCCATTGTTTCTAAATAATAAATAGGCCCTCGAGCCTCATTGTAGCTCAATTTAAAGGCCTGTAGCTACCACATCTCTTCTTAGAGATAGCTACGAGTGCGCTAGCTATTTTTATGTCCATTATGTCTGTAAGCAAATTTCAGTTCTTTCATATTAGTGAAATGAAGTATTATCTCCATTGCATCTTTGAATTTATGGTTATATGTTTATTCTGTTGCATTCCTGCATAAATCCGGATCAGTGGTATCAAAGTGATCTACTTTTTATCGATCCTTCTTTGTATGTCCCTAACGAGGGCGGGGTATAAGGAGTTAGGACTCGATCTGGTGGAACCTTTACAAGATCAGCCTCGCAAACCCCGAAGGATGCCCATGGGGGACAAAAATAAAGATGAGGGAGTAGGAGATCCTATCAAAATATTGCTCGAGGAGGCCCTCGAAAAACAAAGGAATGTGATGATGGATAACTTTTCCCAGAGCCTTCAACGTCTGCCCACTGGCGGCGCATTTGCATCCAGTAGCCACTCTGGAGGTGCTACTCCTTTTAAGGTACAAGTAAATTTTTACATTCCCATATTTGAGGGTCAAATAGATGTAGATGCCATATATAGATGGTTGAATCTATTAGAAGGATATTTCTCGGTTCATGACTTTTTCGATAGGGAGAAGATTATTTTTGTACTCCTCAAAGCTGCCCCCCATGTCAAGGACTGATGGGAAACCCATTGTGATAAAAAGGACAAGACATAACCCTCTCTGTTCTCGGCCGTGCCCACTTGGAATTCTTTCTAAGACGCCATCAAGGAACAATACTATCCCGTGGGGAGCTATGAGGACAAGTACATAGAATGGACCACGTTGCCACAACAAAGGGATCGACATGTGGATGAGCTAATGAATCTGTTCCATACCCTACGCACCATGTTGGGTATCAAAGATTCAGAGAAACATCTGGTGCTAAAGTATCGCAGTTGTATACACAGATAAATTCATGAGGAAATGGAGTTCCTCAATATCTCCTTGCTTGGTACAGCATACCGGTATGCTGCCAAAGTTGAGCAGAAATTCGAACAGAAGAAGAAAGACTTTGGATTTGTGAATCAAAAGCAAGGGAAAGGTGCTCCCAAACCACAGAACAAAGGACAAAGCCAAGGCATGGTGACTCAAAACAACCTATCAAAGCCACAAGCAAAGAACAACACCACAAATCTAAAGAAGGACACGGGAAAGTGGTGTGAGTTCCATAAGAGCTCCACTCACAACACAAGTGAGTGTTGGGCCAAGTAGTCGCTGGTGGGCAAGATGAGGGCTTCTGAGTCAGATGCATGCTCTGACTCTGAATCAGAACCTGACAAGGGGAATGACAAAGGGAAACAGATTATTGATGCAGAACCCAATGCCACTTTTTCCACTACGAATATCTAGAAGAAGGAACCGGAAGATCCAGAGGAGGAGGAACATTTCTTCCACTCCCAGATGTGGGTAAAGGGCTCCCCGATATAGTTCATTTTTTACAATGGGAGCCAAAAGAACTTCATTTCCACAGACGTCGTGAAGCAGTTGGGTTTGCCGACCACAACTCACCCACATCCATACACCATCGGGTGGCCTCACCAAGGACGACATCTCCACGTCAGCCAGCAGTGATGCCTTCCCTATAGCATAAAGCCCTTCATAGATAAATTATTATGTGAGGTTGCTCCTATTTATGTTTCTGATGTATTATTAGGACAACCATACTTGTGGAAGCATCATGATGTGTATGAGTCTCAGCCTCACACTGTTATTGTTATTTTGGGAAATAAGTTGTACAGGATACCAGAGGTACCACTTCCTATGGCTATCTCTTTGGTTACTACAAAACAATGTAGTAAGCTCATTTCCCAAACCAGGAAATTCGTTTTCCTGATGATCCACCCCCAAGAAAAGAAGAATATTGTGGCCACAACCTCCAGATAGGGGTCCTTTGCACGGCAACAACAAATGGATAAGGTTGTGGAGGATTATGGGGACATCTTCACCTCACCCACAAGTGTTCCTCTGCACTATCAGGTCAAGCATCTGATTGATTTGAACCTAGGTGCGCCGCTACCCAATGGATCGATCTATAGACACTCTGTTATGGAGAACGATGAAATCAAGAGGCAGATTCAGGAGCTACTGCAGAAAGTTCACATCCAACCAAGTTCATCGCCCTGTGGGATCCCAATCATGTTGGTACAGAAGAAGGATGGGACGTGGAGACTATGTATTGACTATCAGGCACTGAACAAGATCACTGTCTGGAATAGGTACCCGATCTCACATATTGATGACCTTCTGGACCAACTCAAAGGTGCAAAATATTTCAGCAATATTGACTTGAAGTCTGGGTATCAGTAGGTACCAACTGAACCCTCCAATGTGTGGAAAACTGCCTTCAAAGCGAAGGAAGGCCTTTTCGAATGGCTAGTCATTCCTTTCAGGTTGACGAATGCTCTCGCAACCTTCATGAGGTTTATGGACGACATATTGCAGCCATTCACCAACTCAATTGTAGTGGTGTACTTGGATTACATTCTAATCTTCAGCCAGACATGGGAAGATCACCTTCACCACATCTGATAAGTCCTCCAAACACTACGACAACACAAGCTGTGTGCCAATTTGGAGAAGTGCACTTTTGGCATGAGCCAAGTTCAATATCTGGAATAAATTATTGATGAAAGGAGGGTGCATGTGGATCCAACCAAGATCCAAGTCATTCGGGATTGGGCGACCCCAACCACTATAATAGAGCTTCGCAGCTTTCTGGGTCTTGCTAATTTATACCATAGGTTCATGCTCGGATTCTCTCATATCAATTGGCCCTTGAGTCAAGTAACCAAGGGAGGAGTGAGAGAAATTTTTTTTTGGTCAGAACCTCAATATAAGGCGTTCAAAGAATTGAAAAATCGCCTCTGTTCTGCCCCAGTGCTCACATTACCATACTTGCAACAACAATTTGAGATCGAGACAGATGTCTCTGACTATGCTATTGGGGTAGTTCTTACTCAACAGGGACATCCAGTGGCATATCACAGTGAGACATTGTCTGACACAGTTTGTAAGTATCCCACTTATGAAAAAGAAATGTATTCCATTATGAAAGCTTGTCGACAATGGAAGCATTACATTTTGGGGAAGGAAACAATCATCCACACAGACAACTAGCCCCTGCAGTTCATACAGACACAAGGGAAGTTATAGAATGATCTCCATCATAAGTGATCCACATATCTGCAACAGTTTCATTTGAACATCAAGTACAAGAAGCATAGTACCAATAATGTTGCAGACTTCCTCAGCCGACCACCGATCGTGGCGCTCACCACCATTCTCAACTCTTGTGGGCACGAGACTTCTAATTGGTTGCTTCTCTATGAGAGCGACCCAGAATTCAGCCACACTTAAAAGGCACTCTTGGGGAGTACGCAAGTTCCAAATTTTCACCTCCAAGATGCACTTTTATGTCACCTGGTGCATCTTTGTGTTACTTCAAGCGAGCATGCCAAGATGATATGGGAAGCACACTATAGTTGAGTCATTGGGAATTTCAGGTTTGAGAAAATAGTAATAGTACTGCAGAAGTATTTCTATTGTCCAAACCTTTGAAAGGATGTCAGGAAGCACATCAGATCCTGCACTGCTTGTGCCATTGCCAAACTGACCATCAAGAAGCAAGGCCTATATACTTCGCCACCTACTCCTAGTTGACCTTGGGAATCCATCTCCATGGATTACATGTTGGGCCTGCCTTCTAATAATCATGGAAATGACTGTGTTTTCATGGTCATTGATAGATTCTTGAAGATGGCCATTATGGCAACTTGCAAGAAGAATATCACAACAGAAGCCACTACTAAACTCTTCTTTGAACGAGTGTGGGTGCACTTTCAGATCCCATGGTCTATTATATCATATCGGGATAGAAGGTTCCTCAGCACATTTTGGTCCAGCCTCTGGTCAATGCTGGACACCAAGCTCACCAAGTCCACAACTTTCCATCCCTAAACAAATGGCCAGACAGAGGTCGTCAATAAAATTATTATAGACATTTTGTGTATCTACAATTCAAAGAATCCATGCACATGGGATGAGAGCCCCCCCTATTTACAACATAGTTATAACCGGGCTCTCCACAGTTCAATTGGCCATAGCCCCTTTCAGGTGGGCTTGATATTCCAGCCACTATGTCCCATTGACGTAGCCATGCCATTTGCGACTACTCAGGTCGATTCGTGTTATGTCCAGTCTGAAGTTGACAAAGCAAATAGCTTCATCGAGCGCATTCAAAACATCTTCCAATAGGTTCATGTCATATTGGACAGAGCCAATGCTAAGTACAAGAAATGCCATGATCAACACAGGGTGCCACAAAACCTCTAGGTGGACGACAAAGTATAGCTACATTTGCAGAAGGAGCGCCTCAATGGACCCCACCGCAAGCTTTACCCGCTCTGATACGAGTCGTACACCATGACCAAGGCTGTAGGGAACAATTCCTTCAAGCTCAGTATTCCACCATTCCTAGGTCTGCACCCAGTATTCAATGTGGACTACCTTCGTCCTTACTTCCCACCTCTGTTGGACACCTCTGACATTGCAGAACAACTCACACCAACAGAGTTAAACCCAGACTACATGGAACAGGCCACCACAGATTGTATCATGGACATGCAAATAAATAACACTCACCAACAGAATATCCAACTGTATCAGGTTGTCAAAGTTGGCCAACTCCTCCACCAAGGAAAGTTGTTCACAAGGGACCAAATTTAGTAGAAATTTCCTCATCTCATGGAGGAACTTAACGCATTTGGGACCATTTCTTCCTAAGGCGGGAGGAATGATCCAGGTGAATATTGGTGGTCACCCACCTATTCCACTCGAGGCCCCACCATTGTCTCTTTCAGTTTTTTATTTTTGGCACAACTTACTATTTTTAGCAGTTTTTCGGGTCCTGAACTTCTGGAGTCGTTTTGAGGCCATAAATGATGTTTTTTGGGGAAAAAGGGGAGAAAAATGGGTCAGTGGATCATTTCTTTCAATTCAAAATCAAATGCCTGCAAAATGAAAATCCATTTTGAATACTCACCCCCCCCCCCTCCCCAGCAATGGACGCGATAAGATGTAATTCATGGGGTTGTAATCTGAAATGACAATGGCCTTCCAGAACAAGATATAGTGGCGAAATATTTGGATATCTTGAACAACCACCAAGACAAGATTTTCTATGTATGAATACTTCACTTCTGTATCATTGAGATTACGACTAAAATAATAGATCAGATGTTCTATCCCATTTTCTACTTGTACCAATACCATAGCAATGGTCATATCTTCCGCGACAATATATAAGAAATAATCACTCTAATAATTTGGGGGATACATTAATGATGCCCAAACAAGTGTATCCTTAACAGCATCAAAAGAATCTTGCACAACCTTATAACAATGGAAGGGAATCCCTTTTTTCAAGAGCCAAGTAAATCCTTTAGCCATTTCGACGTAGTTGGGTATGAACCTCCTTAGGAAGTTAGCCTTTCTCTGAAGTTTCTGTAACTAAAGAAAATTTGATGGCCCAAGAAAATCAAGAATGGCGTGGACCTTCAGTGGGTCGATTCGAATTCCTTCTTTTGAGAAGACAAATCCTAGCAAACGACCATAACCGAAACATAACACACATTTATGTGGATTGAGGCGTATGTTCTAGTGCCGGTAGCGTAGAAAGATAGCTCTTAAATGAATCGAGTTATCAGTCTGTTTTCATGAATGCACGGGTAAATTGTCTAGATAGGGTTGAAAAATTTGCTTGATGTCATTGAAATAATAATCCATAGCTCTATAAAAAATTTCCCCATCGTTCCTTAAACCAAATGGGAGTTTTTGATAACTGAATATACCCTAGGGATAGATGAATGTTGTCTTATATTGGTCCTATGGGTAGATATTTATTTGATTGTAGCCATAAAATCCATCCATGAAGGAAAATATTTTGCATCTAGCACAATCCTCAATAATCTGGTTGATAAAGGGAGTAAGATAGTTTTATTTTGGACAAGCAAGATTGACTTCTCGATAATCAACACATCGTATGATGGTTCCTTGTTTTTTATAAGATGAGCAATGTCGGAAACCCACTCAGTTAGTGGAATAGGGTAAATGAAACTAGTACGACAAAAAATTTCAACTTCTAATTTAATGGCAGCGGTCTTCTTTGGATGAACATGACGAAGGCGTTCACGTAACTTTTTGACATCGAGGAACATATTAATGGTGTTTTCAACGATACTAGTATCTATGCCTCACATTTCCTCGTAAGACCAAGAAAATACATCACAAAATTCATGAAAGATAGAGTGGTATGTTTTGATTTCTTATGGAGAACAAGGCACGCCGACATGAATGTTTTTTACAATGCCGGGCTTGGTCAAAATATCGATAGAAATAGTTTCCTCAGTAATTGATAAATTTCGCTCAGATTCGATTGCATTAATAGGAAAATAATTTGAAAAGAATGTTTTTATCGATGGGTGATATATTTCATTAATATTATATTCTTCGTGGTCATGAAGATGGGAGCGATGATGATGATCTTCCCATGATTCTCCTTCTAGCATCATGCATTCCACAATATTTTCATCTGTCAAGAGTGTGGATGAAAAACGATCAGATGGAGTACCAAAATCTAATGAATGATCAACCCAAATGACCAATGACGATGACTTTTGATTCGCTGCCCAAGCCACATACATTTTTTTCTATCCCAGCTCAATTGGGTTGGGTGGCAAAAATTTATCCAACGTAACAACTTTAGAATCACCCATAATATTCCTTAAGTGAGATGGAGTGGAAGATATCATGTAGTAGGTCTCTATGCTTACAATTTCTGCTGACATCACAAGCTGTGGTAATGCAAAGGTTCCCATGAGGGTGGAATCCTTTAAGATTCCCACACTAATGTTCTTAAGTGCGAGTTGGGGTGCGTGAACTAATGAAACTCTTCTAATTACTTGGGAACTAGAAGCAAAAAAGGAGAGTTGATTGATGATTGTGGTGACACCTTTATGCGAAAAGGCGATCATTCTAAATAAGTAGAGACGATTGCAGTCATAGCATATACCCATGGTATTTCGAGTAAAATATTGTAGTCAAGGGGTCCCTCAACGACCTCAACTTCAACATTTGTTTTTTTCCCCCTAATTCAACATGTAGCTTATTGATAATACCGCAAGGCTTATATGTACGTCCATGAAAAGTTTTCAACGTCATAGGAAATTGAGATAGGCGCAGAGAGAAAAGTGACTTCCAACAGTTTAGAGACATAATGCATGTAAATGATCCCTCATCAATAATAGTATGATGAACGAGGTGATTGAGAAAATTTTCTTGGATGGAGAATGCAAATTCTGCTGGTAAATGTAGCACATCGCTCGTATGACTAAAGACTACAATATTGGAATCTAATAGATATATTCCACCAATTTCTGACAAAAAAGGCTGCTTCTGGGAGGGACAATTTTGAAGCACCTCAAGCGCTGACATATATGAAGGGGATTGAGCTAAATCTTCAACTATATTATAATTTTGAGCAGCTCAGGCTCGAGGATTAAATATTTATTTATGAACGACTCCCTTTGGTGGCTTTATTGTCAATTCAGGAATAGAAATTGGCATTATTGACTCCATAGACAAATTCGTGGTCGAGGTAGTAGGTTGATCAGTAGACTGACTACCATAATCTTTATTACACGTTGACACCAAAACATCAGTCGATGGCTTCGTGACAGACAACATAAGCACTTGGGAACTAGAAGCTGGATTTGTAGCAACCAAATTTGTGTCCAGATTCTGAAATGGATCTATCAACATTGTAGATGCATGTGAGGTCTTAACAAATTTTGAGACTTTGGCGCAGCGAGGACAATCTAGAACACAATGCTCCTCATTATAGATTATACAAGGGAAACGAGGTATCTTATTTCCAATCAATTGATCAAATGATCGTTCCTGGAGGGTATAAGTTTGGTTTTTCTTTGATTTCCCCTTTTTCTTACTTCCGGGTTGCTTGTCACTTTTTCCCTTGTCATATGACATGGCATGAAATTTAGAAGAAGGCACAGGATAAAATGTAGTAGAGTGATGTGTTCTTGCAGTAGCGATATACCGTTTCTAGCATGAGAGTCCTTAGATTGAGGAGGAATATTAAAATTAGCTCGCGGTGCATTGGGAATTTTATCGTAGACCATGCCAGATTGAGTGTAAATCAAGTCCAAATATTGGGCATGAGAAATGACCTACTCTTCAATGAAGATGCGACCCTTAGCCACATCCTCAATTATAGATGGTAATAGGGACTTAATGAACCACTCAGTAAGGAGTTGATCAGGAAAAAATGTCTTAACCATTCTACAGCAATGACGCCACTCATGAATATGATAAAAAATGTGAGTAGCATTAGTCTATTTAAAATTATTCAATAGTTTCTTTCCAGTTTAATATCATATGGGTAACTAGAAGTGGGTCACAAATATAGTAGTTAGGGTAGTGAAATTATCAAAAGGAGCTCTTGGTAACTCAATGTGCCATTTTGCAACCGGACCAGTGAATGTATGATCGAAAAGATGTAGTCGAACAAAGTCATCATTTAGGGAGTTAGATGAACACCTTAAATGATAAGTCATAACATGCATCGACGGGTCTTCTCCAGGGCTTCCATTGAACTTAGGAATATCAGAGGGTAATTTATGAGGTATGATTGGCCACCAAGGAGCGTAATTGATTGGATCATTGGTGAGTCGGTTTAAATCTAGTAACTCTAAAGTTGCAACAAAGAGAAACTATCGATTTATGTCGAGTTGAGCATAGCTAGGGTATGATGGAATTTCTTGGGAAATAGGCCTTTGAGCACCATCATAAGGAATCTGTTGCTGGTAACCTAGATAGGGGTTGTTTTGAAAGGAAAATTCTTGAGAATTTTGTTGACCAAAACCTGTGTACGCTACTTGTTGATATGAAAGTTGTGGCATTTGCGCTTGTGGATGCCAAGGGGTCTTTCCACCAATATTATAACTAAAAATAGAATATCTTGGATTCATTTGTGGAAAGGTATAACCTAGTTGTGGCTGCGCCATCCCATAATATGGTAATCCACCTTGTGAATAAATAATTCCGGGTACAGGTGGTTGTTGCAAAACATTCGAAGGAGTTGGAGCCTATGGGCCAGATACTTGAGGGTATTGGGTTGAATGACCTGCCTGATATGGTTGAGGTACAAAATTTTGAGTCTGTAATAGGGGTATGGATGTATTAAAAAGCGGATTTGATGTGGGTGCAATAGGTTTAACCAGTTGATATGAGTGCACAACCATTTATGGTTGGATGGGTAGAGTGGGCTGCCACTGTGAAAGATTCATCCCTACATTAGGATGACCAGATAATGATAGAGTACTGTAAAAATGGGTGACCATAGCTTTCCCCCTAGCATGAGGACTATAATAATATGGAAAATATTGTTCTCCAAATGCAGGGATTCCAGTTGAAGTTGTACTCGATGGAATATACCCACATGGACCAAATTGATATTACCATGATCATGTGTATAAAGGATGAAGATGATTAGTACTCACTATAGATTTATTAGTTATAATACCAGATGATGACATTGGTGGAGTCCATGGGTTTGAGGATGCACCAAAGAAGGTTCCAGATAAAGATTGGTAAATAGGTGGTACGGAAGGGCCACCATATAGATGTGACTCTGGTGATGTTGTGAACATCGACAGGTCATCTAGATTTATGCACGAACGTAACAGAATACACATATAACCATAAATACAAATATGCAGTGAGAATAACAATTCATTTCATTAATATCAAAGAAATGAAATTTTCTTACAGATAGAATGGAAATAAACTAGCTAGGGTGCTGGTAGCTTATCTTTGAGAAGAGATGTGGTAGCTACAGGCCTCTAAACTGCATTACAATGAGGCTTTAGGGCCTATTTATTATTTATAAATAATGGAAAACCATAAACTTCCAAAAACCTAACCCTACGAGATGAAGCGCCAATACTATGGGCCCTGTTTGGGTAAATTGGTGTTTCAACTTCCCAAGGATATAACTTTGGCATACCATCTCCGTTTGATGCCCATGATACACCATTATAAATATCTATCTGAGGACTACAACTATTGCCATGAATATCAATTCTATAATTAATTCATATTTGTTGTAAAATGGCTCTGGAAGTTTAGGAGCCGAAAAACGACTAAAAATAGTAAGTTGCACTGAAACGAAAAAAAATGAAAGAGACAATGGTGGGGCCCCAAACGAAATGGGCAGGTGGCCACCAATATCCACCTGGATCATTCCTCCCCTCTTAGGAATCAATGGTCCCCATTGCATTGAGTTCCTCCATGAGATGAGGAAACTTCTACTGAACTTGGTCCTTGGTGAACCACTTGCCTTGGTGCAGGATTTGGCCATCTTTGAGAAGTCGATACAGTTGGATCTTCTATTGGCGAGTGTTCTTGATTTTCATGTCCATGATATAATCTGTGGTGGCATGTTCCATGTAGTCTAGGTTTAACTCTTTTGGTGTGAGTTATTCTGCAATGTCTAAGGTGTCCAATAGAGGTGGAAAGTAGGGACGAAAGTGTCTACATTAAATATTGGGTGCATACCAAGGAATGGTGGAATACTGAGCTCGAAGGCTTTGTTCCCTATAGCCCTTGTGATGGTGTACATCCCATATTGGAGCAGGAGAAGCTTGCGGTGGGGTCTAGTGAGGCTCTCCTTTTGCAAATGTAGCCACACTTTTTTGCCCACCTGGAAGTTGTGTGGTACCCAATGTTGATCATGTCGTTGCTTGTACTTAGAATTGGCTCTATCAAATATGTCATGAACCTATTGGTGGATGTGTTGAATGTTCTCGATGAAGTTTTTCGCTTTGTCAGCTTCAGACTGGACATGAGATGAATCAGCCTGAGTAGCCACAAATGGCATGGCTACGTCAATGGGACATAGTGGCTAGAATCCCAAGCCCACCTGAAAGGGGATGTGGCCCGTTGAGTTGTGGAGAGCCCGGTTATAATTGTGTTTTACATAGGGGAGGCTCTCATCCCATGTGCATGGATGATTTGAATTGTACATGCGTCGATTGTGTAAAATCATCCTGTTGACGACCTTTGTCTGGGCATCAATTTGGGGATGGAAAGCTATGGACTTGGTGAGCTTGGTGTCCAATATTGACTAGTGGTTGGACCAAAATGTGATGAGGAACCTCCTGCCACGATCTGATATGATAGATTGTGGGATCCCAAAGTGTACCCACACTTGTTCAAATAAGAGTTTAGTTGTGGCTTTGTTGTGATATTCTTATTGCAGGCCGCCATTATGGCCATCTTCGAGAATCTGTCGACGACCATGAAAACATAGTCATTTCCATGCTTAGTATAAGGAAGGCCTCACATGTAATCCATGGAGATGGATTCCCAAGGTTGACTAGGGGTAGGTAGCGGAGTATAGAGCCCTTGCTTATTGATGGTCAGTTTGGCAATGGCGCAAGTAGTGCAGGATCTGATGTTCTTCCCGACATCCTGTCGAAGGTTCAGCCAATAGAAATACTTCTGTAGTACTGCCACTATTTTCTCAACCCCAAAATGCCCAGCGACACTACTGTAGTGTGCTTCCAATATCATCTTCGCACGTTCTCTTGAAGGAACACAAAGGTGTCCCAGGTGACATAACAGTGCATCTTGGAGGTGAAAATTTGGAACTTGCATACACCCAAGAGTGCCTTGTATGTGTGGCTAAATTCTCGATCGCTCTTGTAGAGAAGCATCTAATCAGAAGCCTCGTGCCCACAATAATTGAGAACGGTGGTTATGGCCACGATCAGTGGTCGGCTAAGGCAGTCTACAACATTATTGGTGCTACCGTTCTTGTACTTGATGTTCAAATGAAATTGTTGCAGATATGTGGACCCCTCTAATGGAGATCGTTCTGAAACTTCCCTTATGTTTGTATTAACTACATGGGTTGGTGGTCTGTGTGGATGATTGTCTCCTTCCCCAAAATGTAATGCTTCCATTGTCCACAAGGCTGCACAATGGAATACATTTCTTTGTCATAAGTGTGATACTTTCAAACTGTGTCAGACAATGTCTCACTGTGATATGCCACTGGATGCCCCTGTTCAGTAAGAACTACCCCAATAGCATAGTTAGAGGCATATATCTCGATCTCAAATGCTTGTTGAAAGTCTGGTAATGTGAGCACTGGGGTAGAATAGATGCAATGTTTCAATTCTACAAATGCATTTTGTTGAGATTTCAACCAAAATAATTTTTATTTCGCTCCTCCCTTGGTGACTTGACTCAAGGGCCAAGTGATATGAGAGAATCCCAACAGGAACCTACGGTAGAAATTAGCAAGACCCAAAAAGCTGTGAAGCTCTATTAGAGTTGTTGGGGTTGGATAATCTTGAATGACTTAGATCTTTTCTTGATCGACATGCACCCTCCTTTCATTAATAATGTATCCCAGATATTGAACTAGTGTCATGCCAAAAAAGCACTTCTCCAAATTGGCACACAAATTTTGTTGTCGTAGTGTTTAGAGGACTTCTCGGATGTGATGGAGGTGCTCTTCCCAAGTCTGGCTAAATATCATAATGTCATCAAAGTACACCACTACAAATGAGTTGGTAAATGGATGTAAGATGTCATCCATCAACCTCATGAAGGTTGCGGGAGCATTCGTCAACCTGAAAGGCATGACGAGCCATTCAAAAAGGTCCTCCTTGGCTTTGAAAGTAGTCTTCCACACATCAGAGGGTTTGATTAGTACTTGGAAATATTTTTCCCCTTTGAGTTGGTCCAGAAGGTCATCAATCTGTGGGTTTAGGTACCTATTCCAGACAGTGATCTTGTTCAACACCCGATAGTCAATAAAGAGTCTCCATGTCCCATCCTTATTTTGTACCAACATGATCGGGCTCCCACAGGGCGATGAACTTGGCTGGATGTCAAATTTTTTGCAGTAGCTCCTGAATCTGCCTCTTTATTTCATCATTCTCCAGAATAGAGCACCAATAGATCGGTCCATTGGGTAGCGGTGCACCTTATGTCAGGTCAATGGGCTTCTTGACCTAACAATGCAGAGGCACCCATGTGGCTAAGGTGAAGATGTCCCTGTACTCATCCACAACCTTGTCCATTTGTTTTCGTCGTGTAGAGGAGCCATGTCTGGAGGTCATGGCCACAGTCTTCTTCTTTCTCTAGGGGCAGATCATGACGAAAACAAATTTCCTACTTTTAGAAATGAGCTTACTGCATTTTTTTGCAGTAACCAAAGATATAGAGGGAGGCGGTGGTACCTCTGGTATCTTGTACAAATTATTTCCCAAATTAATAATAACATCACGAGGCTGTGACCCATACACAACATGTCACCTCCAGAAGTATGGTTTTCCTAATAATACATCAAAAACATCAATAGGAGTAATGTTACAAAATACCTCATCCACGAAGGGCCTAATGCTATAGGGAACGGAACACGACTAGCTGACGCGAAGATCTCGTCCTTGGTGAAGCCACCCCATGAAGTATGGTTGTGGGTGCGCTATGGTCAGTAAGCTCAAACGCTTCATGACATATGTTGAAATGAAGTTCATTTGCTCTCATTGTCGACAATGAATTGGAGCGGGGAACCCTTTACCCACATCTGGGAGTGGAAGAGACGCTCTGCCTCCTCTCAATCTTCTGGTTCCTCCTTCTGGATCTTCGTAGTGGCAACAATGACGGTGGGCTCCACATCAATAATCTTCTTCCCTTTGTCATTCCCCTTGTCAGGTTCTGAATCAGATTCGGAGCATGCATCTGATTCAGAAGCCCTCATCTAATCCACCAACAACTTCTTGGCCCAACACTCACTTGTGTTGTGAGTGGAGCTCTTATGGAACTCACACCACTTTTATTTGTCCCTCTTTGGCTTCGCGGTGTTGTTATTTTCTTGTGGCTTTGGCAGGTTGTCTTGGGCCACCATGCCTTCGCTTTGTCCTTTTTTTTTGCGGTTTGGGGGCACCTTTACCTTGATTTTGATTCACATATCCAAAGTCTTGCTTCTTCTATCTGAATTTCTTCTCAATCTTGGTAGCGTACCGGTATGTCGTACCAAGCGAGAGATGTCGAGGAACTCCATTTTCTCCCGAATGTATCTATGTAGACAACTGCAATGCTTTAGCACCAAATGTTTCTCTGAATATTTTATACCCAACTTTGTGCACAGGATATGGAATAGATTCGTATGCTCATGCACATCTTGATCCCTTTGTTGCCACAACGTGGTCCATTATATGTACTTATCCTCATAGCTCCCGATGGGATAGTATTGTTCCTTGATGGCATCTCAGAAATAATTCCAAGTGGGTACAGTTGAGAACAGAAAAAGTTCTGTCTCATCTTTTTTGTCATAGTAGGTTTCCCAGCAGTCCTTGACATGGGGGGTAGCTTTGAGGAGTGCAAAAGTAATCTTCTCCCGGTCGAAAAAGTCATGAACCGAGAAATATCCTTCTAATAGTTTCAACCATCTATTTACAGCATCTGCATCTATTTGACCCTCAAATATGGGAATGTCAAAGTTTACTTGTACCTTAAAGGGAGTCGCACGTTTAGAGTGGTTGCTGGATGCAGATGTGCCGCTGGTAGGTAGTCATTGAAGGATCTAGCCAAATTTATCCATCCTCCTGTTCCTTTGTTTTTCAATGGCCTCCTTGAGCAATATTTTGATAGGATATCCTTCTCCCTCATCTTTCTTTACTTCCCCCATGGGCGTCCATCAGGGTTTGTGACATTGATCTTGTAAAGGCTCCACCAGATCGAGCTATGGCACTGGTAGCTTATCTTTGAGAAGATATGTGGTGGCTACAAGCCTATGAACTGTGCTACAATAAGGCTCGAGGGCCTATTTATTATTTAGAAATGATGGAAAACCCTAAACATCCAAAAACCTAACACTAGGAAATGAAGCACCAAAAATATGGACCCCGTTTGGGTAAATTGGTGTTTCAACTTCTCGTGGACGTAACTTTAGCATACTATCTCCATTTGATGCCCATGATACATCATTAGAAATATCTATCCGAGGACTAAAAATTTTGCCATGAATATCAATTTCGGAATAAAATCATGTTTTTCGGACAAATGATGCCCAAAAAATGGCATTTAGGGCCTCAAAACAGCTCTGGAAGTTCAGGACCAAAAAAATTGCTAAAAATAGTAAGTTGTGCCGAAATGGAAAAACTGAAAGAGACAATGGTGGTGCCCTAAGTGGAATAGGTGGGTGGCCACCAATATCCACCTGGATCAACAGGGTAGCAAGAGCAGGTGTTTTCGCAACTGGAATAGATGGTCCAGCCGAAGATGTTGGCTCAGGCATGGTTATTCGACCAAATGTATACCTTATTAGATCTACGATAACTCTAATAGACACAGGATCAACAAAAGGAGACGAAGGTGATTGAGGAAAATACTCGTACAGGTAAATCTCCACCTCAAAATGAGTTGGAGTTAAAGGTGTTTCATCTTGTGGTATTTATTTAATCGAAATTAAACCAGGTGGAAGGATTTTTCCATCAGGCCCAAAGTATATTTCAGGAGGTTGACTTCACGATATGGGATACTCAATGGCTACAATAGGTTGTGGGACGACCGATACAAGAACAACATATGGTAGTTCGACTTCAGGACATAGATGTTCTGGCAAAAAGGTGACATGATCCGGAACAAATTCCAGTTGAACAACGTCAGGTTCGGGAGGTATGGTCTCACTGATTGGATGGATCGTGACCAGAGGTAGGTATGAGGACTTCGTCTTGACAACAATAGATGAACCATGATTTTTAGAAATAACTTCGGTTGACTCTACTATATGTGAGGATGAGGTCGTACCAAAGCTACAAATAGTACTAGTTTCGATAGAGCAATGTCGCCTTCGCTCACTATAAATGGATTTTAGTGGTAAAGGTGGTTTCAGAGCAGTTATACGCGAAAGACAAGGAAAGGGATTTTCTCCTTCCACGATGATTGATTTATTTTATAACCAAAACAATTAAACAAAATAAAGGGGTATTTCTAGGCAAAACATTTACCAAGTAATTGTGAACTGCAGAATATCTCCTGGTGAATTTCAGGAATTGTACTACATCATCCATACGATGCATTTACTTACACATGGTCACCCAATCACAGGCCTATATCTATAGGCATTTCTATATCTATAGATGACGGTCTAATTTATGTATGTGTTATGATAGTTTATGTGTTGAGCATGCTGTTGGTGTCCAGATGTGAACAATTTTTCAAACCTTTTTTCCGCATAAATTATCAACCCAAGGGCCTTAGTTATTTCAAGACTAACGCGCATAGTATATGAAAGAGTAATCACATAACCTGGTATTGAATCACATGCTTTAATTAATGAACAAGCATCTTCTGAATATGCACTCTTGTGTGTGTGTGTGTGTGTGTGTGTGTGTGTGTGTGTCTATATATATATATATATATATATATATATATATATATATATATATATCGAGAGAGAGAGAGAGAGAGAGAATTTTTACATATATAAAATCCATATTCTGTATTTTCATCCTTCCATATTTATATGCATAGATAGAGGCTGTTAATATATGGAGACCATCTTCTATATATGCACACTTCCATACCTATGTGCATATAAAAAAGCCATGCGTCCTCTTCAAGGCATAATATTTCCCATGCTTATTGAATGAGAAATTCAGTGGAAAATCTCATAAGAGATTCTCTTAATATGTTGGGATGAATTCTCTATTGATACGAGGTATTACGATGATTAACTACAAGTTAATGTTGTTGGAATAGGACAATGTATCACATGTAGGACCATGGATTTTGTATATGCACACACACACACACACATAGATATATATATGTGGAAATGTGCATATATAGAAGATTGTTTCCGTATATGCACAACTTCAGTAAATGACTTATGTATATGTACATTTTTTATAGCATATATATGAAATTGTGCATTTACAGAAGTCGGTTTCTTTCAATGCGCATATTTTGGATACACACACATATATATGTGGAAGTGTGCATATATGGAAGATGGATTCCATATATGTGTATATATATAGAAGTTGGGCATATACGGAAGGAACCTTCCATATATACACACTTATATATATATATATATATATATATATATATATATATATATATATATATATATGACTTATTTATATGAGTAGCTTCTATATATGCACATATGTATGGAAGATGGCTTGCATATATTTTCAACTTTTGTATATGAACAACTTCTATACATGCACTTAGATATGGAAGTGTTCATATATACATATTGACTTTCCTTATTCTAAATTTCCACTTATTTTATGATTATGTACCTCACCTTTATTTTAATCACTTGGAATGAAATATTTCGATTAATGAGTAATAAATATCTTTATTCTATATTTAATTACAATATTAATATTTTTAGCATTATATTCTTATATATATTTTAGATTTTTAGATGTAATGAAATAAATATATACATTTATCTATATGAAAATTTCAAATTATTAAGATCCAAATATTTAATAACAATATTTTACTTCAATCTAAATAATTTCTAACATTATATCATAAAAGTAAAATTAAACCAATACACAATACTCTCACATCACCACTATCATGTGAATGGAGGCTAATCGTAATATAATAGCGTGAATTAAAATAAAAGAAAATATTTATAAATAAAATCAAAAGAAATAATCAGAATATTATATAAATAGAAAATATTATGATAAATACAAAATAAGTTTTATTTATTTATATTATTGTAAAAAATAAAATATAAATTAATTTGAAAATTAAAATAAAAAATTAAAATACTCAAATTCAATTGGAAACATGTAAATAATGAAAACTTAAATTTTAATTATAAACATAATAAATGTAAATAATGAACAAATGCATTTTAATTAAAAACAAAACGAATATTTTAAATTTAGTAAATAAAATTTATAAATAATATATACATACATTCAATACTGTAATCGTTATAAAATATTTTAAATGATTATTTTATAAACAATAATTTATTGTGAGGATATTTGTTTTTAATATATAATAAATAATTGATTGATAGTTTGGAGGTTTTTGTGGTGTAGATTTTGAAATATAAAGCTTGGAATGTCTATAGTTTTCATTTCTTTCCAATCTAGGAAAAAACTTATATTCACGACAAAATTTATCAAGAAGAAGAAAACATTTTAAGATATATAAATACGAGACAAAACCTACCCAAAATAAAAATTTAGAGTATATAAATACAAAATGGAAAGAATGAGAGAAAATGAAGATCGGACCAACTCAGTCTTAAAAAAAATATTTAAAGTAATTTTATTTATTTAAATTATATTTAAAACATATTCTATTTATTTAAAATTATGTGTAATAAGATTTATTTATTTTATTTAGTATTATTTAATTATTATTATTTTTTTAATATAAATTTTATAAGAATAAGATTTAACTACATCATGATATTTAAAAGGATGTTATAAATTCAATTATTAATGAAATTAATTTTAATGTTATTATTTTTAATTACTCATATCAATTTTAATTTTTTAAATTTACATATTACTATATCAATTTTATTTTTTTAAATTTACAAATTACTATATCAATCAAATTATTATTAGCAATATTTACAATTTCTTATAATAATGTAAATTTAATATGAATAATACTAGAGAAGAGAATGAATTGATAATAAAGATTAATTTTAAGATATGATTATGAAATTTTAATGGTATCACAAATAGTGCTGTTTTATTATTGTTAATTACAATATTAAATAGAAATAGATAGTCGTATTATTAGTAATATCTATTTATTATTAATAATAACAAGGTATAGATTCATGAAATTTATTATCAAGGGATAAGTAAATTAATGTGAAAGCTTCAAATTCTTAATTATTAAATATAGTTAAGTAATTAATGATATGATTTTACTGGTTTATTATTATAAAAAAAAGGTTAAAGGTGTAGTACGGTTGTGGGATAAAGTGTGGGGAAATAGAAAATGGGAGAAATGTAGGAAAATAATTGATTTTTTTAATAAAGTGAATTTTAAAATAAAAACTTATTTAACATCAGTGAAGAGATCAAATTTCTTTAGGGGTAAGTTTTTTTTAGAGTCCAAAATACAATTTTTTTCACTGTGCAAATATTTTTAGAGTGCAAAATACAATATGTTATTTTTCATTGCTTAAATAGAGAATATATAGGACTGAATACAAATTTTAACTATAAAAATAATATTTTGTTTCTATATATAGATATATACGAAGTTGATATGATATAAGTGCAAAATACAATATGTTATTTTTCATTGCTTAAATAGAGAATATATAGGACTGAATACAAATTTTAACTATAAAAATAATATTTTGTTTCTATATATAGATATATACGAAGTTGATATGATATAAATTGGTTAACATTGATTTTCAAATAGTTTATTTAAATGTAGTTTTGAAATATTTTTGAAAAGTATAAGATTTCAACATCTCATTCACATACTTTTTTACTTCTAATTAATTCAGAGCATATTCATTTCTTTTAAATTAAAGCTAACACTTTTTTTCTATTTAAAAAATCATTTTAAATATAATTTTTATTTTAAAGGGGCATGGACCGACGGAAAAACTTAGACATGCCTGGGAGTTAGAATGAGCCTTTGGACTTAGAATGAGCCTCTAGATTGAATTAGTTTTAAAATAATATTTTATTTAAGAAGGACAAAGATTATAAAGCAGTAGACAAATATTTCAGAAATAGTAAACAATTTTTTTTAAGTAATTAGCCAAATTTGTAAATGATATAAAGTCGATGTATATTTTTTAAAATATTAGACAAATATTTTAAAATCAATTAAAAAAATTATATTTTTAAAAAACATTATTTTATATTAATTGAATCTTTCAAATAATAAAGGACAAAAATTACATATTCCAACCTAAATAGTAAGGATTGGAGCATATCAATTAGCCTCTATCAACAATACTTTGTTTAAATTAAATTCTTATTACATACTATATAAGAAAAAAAGTTGCATACTCCAACCCTCCTATGAAGAATCACATCATAATAATTAGCCTCCATTCACATGATAATAATTCTAATGATTTTGTATGATGTGAGAGTATTGTTTATTTTTTCAATTTTAATTTTATAATATAATGTTAGAAATCATTTGGATTGAAGTAAGATATTGTTCTTGGCTCTTTGTATATTAATAATTTCAATCATTTTTATTGTACATATTTATTTCATTAAATATATAAATATATAAGAATTAAATGTTAAAAGTATTAATTTTGCAATTAAATATATAATAAAGATATTTATTATTAAGTAACCAAACTATCCCATTTCAAGTGGTTATAATTAAAATATGTTACACAATAATAAAATAAGTGGAAATTTAGAACAAGGAAGAAATTCAACTAGTGTATATCAACTCTTTCATATCTATGTGAATGTAAAGGAGATGTGCATATAAGGAATTCATGTTCCATAAATGTGCTTCTATATATATCTATATATATAGAAACTATATATATAGCAATGCACATATACAAAGTCTTCCATATATGCACAGTTTCATACATATGTGCATATATAAAAGTCATACATATGAAGAAGACATATTCCATATATATATATATGGAAGCCATCTTCCATATATGCACACTTTCATATCTATGTTCATGTAGAGAATTTGTGTATATATAGAGGTTGTGAATATACATAAGCCATCATTTGTAAATGCATGCTTCCACAAATATATGTGTGTTTTTGTGTGTTTTTGCAAAAGCTGTGCACTAACAAAAGACCGCTTGCACAAATTTGGCATATACGCTCATATATATGAAGCGTGTATATACAAAAATTGGCTTCCATATATATTCATATATATGGAAGTCGTGCATATATATAAGCAATCTTATATATATAGACAATTTCATATATATGTTATAGAAGATGCACATATACAGAAGCAATATTTCATATATATATATATATATATATATATATATATATATAGACACACACACACACTTATATGGAAGATGAGTTCTTTATATGCATGGATTTTGTATATACACATATGTATGGAAGTCTGCATATACGGATGATAGCTTCCATATATGCACAATCTCTATATATGCACATAAATATGAAAGCATGCATATACAAAATATGGCTTCCATATATGCACAACTTCTATACATGCACATGGATATGGGAACCATCTTTCATATATGCACACTTCCATATCTATGTTCATATAAATAATTTGTGCTTATACATAATATGGCTTATGTATATGTGCATATTCTATATATATATATATATATATATATATATATTTGGAAGAGTGCATATGGTGAAGATGACTTACGTATATGCACTTATAAAAAATCCATATTCTCTATATGTGCAGCTTTTGTATATCCACATATATATATATGGAAGTGTGCATATACAAAAGATGGCTTCCATATCTATGTGCATATATAGAAGTTCTTAATATACATAAGTCATCTTCTGTATATTCATACTTATAAGGAAGCTATCTTCTCTATATGCAAATTTTGTATAAGCATACATACATACACACAGATATATATATATATATATATATATGGAATTATGCATATACGAAAGATAACTTCCATATATGTACAACTTCAATATATGACTTCCCTATATGTGCATATACAGAAGTCACATATATAAAGAATTCATCTTTTGTATATATGTATATTTGTTATATGTGCGCATATATATATATATATATATATATATATATATATGAAATCATTCATATATTAAATATAAATTTCATATATGCACAACTTCAATACATGACTTATGTATATGTGCATCTTCTATAACATAGATATGGAAGTGTGAATATATGGAAGTTGATTTCCATATTTATGTGCATATATTAAATTTGTGCATATATGGAGGCCATCTTCCATATATTAACAATGTCATATATATGTTCATATATAGAAGTTTCACATATACAAAAAAAATCTGCACATATTTGATTTCCATATATATTACATATATAGAATATGACCTTTGTATATGTGAAACTTCTCTCTCTCTCTCTCTATATATATATGGAAGAATGCATATAGGAAAATGACTTGCACAAATACATACTTCAATATACATGTTGTAGAATATTTGCATATACATAAGCCTTATACAGAAGTTGCACATATATCGAAGCTATCTTCTATATGTGTGTGTATACAAAATTTACACATATACACAAGCTGACTTCTTTATATGCATGAATTTTGTATATGAACATATCTATGGATGTTTTTATATATTGAAGATTTCCTTCATATATGCATAACCTATATATATGCACATATATATTGAAGCATGCATATGTATAAGATGACTTCCATATATGCACAAATTGTATATATTCACATAGACATGGAAACCATTTTCAGTATATGCATGCTTCCATATATACAGACATATATTGAAGCTTTCATATATGTGTATATTTGGATATGCACATATATGGAAGCTTCCATATATTTTCATATTTACATAATATTTCGTATATCGGCATATATGTATATGCACATAGGATAGGAATAGTGGTATATACATAAGCCATGTTCCATATATGTACACATACAGAGGTTGCACATATATGAAATTCATCATCCATATACATTGTTCTATATAGTTATTATACAACTATAGCAATACACTACTATCCCTTTATTCAACATGCAATTGTACTCGTATCTTTGGAAAAAAATTCAATCATTGTTGCAACATGAATTTGACAATTTCCCCAACCCATTTATGAGACACTCACCTGTGGGTGATTCTTATTTGATTCACACATGTGCTAAGTGGAACAAACTCATTCAATTTAAGGGTGTTTAGCCATACTTGTAGTTCTAACATTCACATGGATAGCGTTTAACATTTAAGGTACATTTTTGACCTAATGAAATTTATAAATAGAGGTCATCATCAATGATTTCAAAAATTTAACCATATATTATTATTATGTTGACCAAGCACCTCAAGGCTTGAAGTTCCCAATTGCACCAGTATTTTTTACCTTAACTATTCTTCATGTTATGATGCCTATTTTATCTTTTCATATGACCATTTACTAAGGGCATCAACTACTATTGAAATTGCTTCATAATTGAGAGAGTTCTTTGTTAATGGTCCATAAATATGTTTTAAGCATTTTTACATCAATAATTATACAAAAAAATATTTTTATTTCTCTTCAAATTACTTTTTTTTTATTGGAATATATTTTCATTTGGTTTTTTGTCTAATACTTCTCAAAATTAATAACTAGTAACAAATGGTAGCATTGTTTAAAATGTTGATTTTGTATTGTTTACATTGTTATTTTGACTGCATTGTTATTGAGAAATAGAATTTCCACTTAGATCTTTGTCTTCCCACTATACTTTCAAGTCACTATTTCTATAAGGAGAGTTAGAACTTCAAGGCTTTTCTCTACCTCTCTAAATTTCAATTTATTTTATTATTGTGTACCTTATCTTTATTATAACCAATTGAAGTAAGATATTTTGGTTAATTAATAATAAATATATTTATTATATATTTAATTACAATATTACTATTTTTAACATTTTATTCTTATATATTTATATATGTTTAGATTTAATGGAATAAATATGTACAATTATATATATGAAATTTTCAAATTATTAATATACAAAGATTCAAAGACAATATTTTACCCAAATCTAAATGATTTCTAACATTATATTATAGAATTAAAATTAAACCAATCAACAATACTCTCACATCATACAAAATCATTATCATGGGAATGGAGGCTAATTATTAGGCTGTGATCCTTCATATCAATGTTGGAGTATGCAACTTTTTCTCTCATATATTATGTAATATAAATTTAATTTAAACAAAGTATTATTGATATGCTACAATCTTTATTATGTAGGTTGGAGTATGTAGTTTTTTTCTTTAACAGATATGATAATGTTTTTAAAAAAATATTTTGTTAATTAATTCTAAATTCATTGTCTGTTATTTTTAAAAATATACGTCAAGTTTATATTATTTATAAGTTTGGTTAATTACTTTAAAAAAAATATTGTTTACTAGTTCTAAAATATTCGTCTATTATTTTTATAATATTTTTTCTATTTAAATAAAATATTATTTTAAAAATAATTGAGGCAAGAGGCTTATTCTACAACCGAATATGAGGGGATATCTAAGTTTGACGTATAACGAGAGAGGCTTATTCTACATCTGACTATGAGGGGATATCTAAGTTTGACTTATGACGGGAGAGGCTGATTCTACAACCGAGTATGAGGAGATATCTAAGGTTGACTTATGATGGGAGAGGATGATTCTACAACTGAGTATGAGGAGATATCTAAGTTTGTCGTATGGGAGGATGTTTACGTTCGTCTATTCATCTGGGGCCTTTAAAATAAAATTACAGATTACAAATTATGTTCTAATTAAAAAAATAATAATTTTTATAATTCAAAAAAAAAATGTGTGAATTGGATGTTTAAATCTTATACTTTTCAAAAATAAATTATTTGAAAATCTATGCTAACTAATTTATATCGATATCAATTTCATATATATTTATATATAGAAAAAAAAGAAAAATTTATAGACACATATTAGATACATACTTAAATAAATCTATACTAATATATATATGTATATGTATAATATGATAAAAACTAATTTTTTTTTTTAATTATATATAAATATTTAATTATATAAATTTTATAATTTTTTATTTTAAAATTTATTTTATTCAAAAATCAATTATTTATTATATATTGAAAAAATTCTAAAAAAATATATTGTTTATAAAATAATCATTTAAAATATTTGAAAATGATAATCTTTTTGAATGAAGAAAAGTACAGTCTTGATGGCATGCTATGAAATCCTCACTTTACCTCTTAATTTATTTACTGCCGAAATACTTGAATAAGGATGGAGTTATGTGAATTCACAAAGCGAGGGATTTCTTCTATGTGTAATATTCTGATAATTTCTTTTAAATTTATTTATAAATATTTTCATCATTTTAATTTATATGATTATATTATCAGAAATATTATTTTGTAAATTTAAAATAAAATTATACACTTCAATAACATTAGTGAATTCAGTTAATAAAAATATACACTTTCACTTTATCATAAAATAAAAGTATATACTTATGATGTAATGAATTTAACATCCTAGTTCGTTATCGGAATCGAACTCCAACTTGAACGATTATAATTCATTTTTCATTTATACGTTATTTCATTTCACATTAACCAAGGATTTGGCTGGATTGGTAGTCTCGGTAATAAAATTGCATTCACAATTATTCCTCTCTTGATTTAGAGGAAAATCTTCACATCATAAATATTTTACTATACATATATATATCTTGAATGAAAAATCGTTGACACAAGAAGTTAATGAAAGTTCAGAAGGCTACGATCGAGTAGTTATGTGAATGATCGACATTCAAACTTCTCACAAAACCCTGAATTATATTCATGCATAGCCAACGTTGGAGTTGAAGCAAATAATGAATAATTATTATATATAAAAAAATATCATATTCAGAAGTTTTACAATATAGAATGGCCAAATAATATGGGGTTTATGCACTCTATGAAGCCTACAAAAGAATATGAAACAGGGAAAAGAATATGAAACAGGGAAAAGAATAAGTAACAGCAGTCCTATCTCCAAAAGACATTTTTGAATCCCATCACCATACATCTGTAACTAATCAACCGGGCTTCATTTACTCCGCGAAGAATATTGAATGACTATTTCACATTCGTATAACAATGTGGATGGAGATGATAACACACCGAGGTGGGATTAATGAAGGAAGGTAGATCCTCCAACCAGGGCGTCCCCAAAGATGGCCATCTTTGCTAAGTTGGCGGTATAGACAACTCCGCTGCTAGCGTTCGGTGGTGAAGTGGTGCTTGGTCCTTGGGCCGAAGGGACAGAAATTATCGTTCGAGAAGTGGGAGAGAAGGTTGAGTTGGGTGGGGAAGTCGTAGAAGGAGTTGTGTTATAACCATGTCACTAAGAGTAAAGGGTTTCATTTTATTTAAATTCATTTTGTTTTAAAGATGAGTAAAGTAGTTTAGAGTGGATGGGGAGAGAGAAAACACACAGGGTTTGTACAATATATCAACTCATCAACCACAAGTCTCACCCTTTTGTACTTGCATCCATCTTCATTTTTCCATTCAAAGAAAGAGAATAATGTGGTCTTACTTTACAACTAGGTTTTCTCTCCCTAGGATATCCCATATTATATCTTGTGTTCATTTGTGGTTTGTGATTTTTATATTGTTCTTTTTTTTCTACGTAATTGTAAATTGCATGCCTACGATAAAAAATAATTAGCAAATAGTGAGATATAAAGAGAAACAAAACCTTATAATGTAGATTTCATATTTTCATATCTATTTTACCAGATATTTGTGATGAATTGTAATGAGTTTTTTTTTCTTTTTTTTTGTTCGTAATTTTGCTAGTGACTCTCTATTCCTTGTTTTCTGTAAAAACAAAAACAACAGGTTACATCATATAATATTCTTTGTGACCTCCACTTCCCAAAGGAAACTAGATTTGTTCGCCACCTCAATGAGTTATACTCCATCTAAAACTTAAATTGTTTGATTCTATCCTTCCAATCCTTATATACTACAATTTCTATTATCCCCTTAAAATTACTACTAGTAAAATAAATGCTAACTGACCAACGACCACATTAGAATACCAGATACAAAATTTAGTAGTGCATCCCGGTAGTTATTCTTTATAAGATTCTACCGTGGTCAGGATTTTTGCACTTGACCGAGGCATGTCCACTTGGTGCAGATTATGGAGTTGTCTTTCAATTCGATTAAGTCACGGGTTTTGATGGTGAAGTTCGAATTGGATAGCTTGAATGTCTCGGTGAATGTATTTAAGACTCGACGCTGCTTGCGGGTGTCACCCAGCATCTTGTCTTCACATAATTTCCTTTGCCACCAAACATTTCATTGACCAATATAAGTGAACCGATTGCTTGAACATGGCTAGTCAACCTTTGGTGTTCCTTGGATCTGAAACTAGTGGTTCACATTCTTCGTTCAAGAGGTCAAATTTCATTTTCATGTTCATATCCTTCTCCCATAAGGAAATCATTGATTTTACCTGTGTAGGGGTTTCGACCCCATATGCGTGTAGTAAATTTTGCATGTTCCCTTGGTTTGTTTTCCTTCTGCTTCGTCGTTGAGGGTTTCTTGTTGAAGCCCTCAATGCCTTTCCTTGCTCTCGTGTCTGCGTGCGACCTCTTCCACTATTACCCTTTCCCGGAGTTTCCTTAACCATTTTTCTTTTTCCCAAACAACAAATGCATTATAAATCCACTCGAACCCACACAGGACTTATCACCCTCTGTGTAGAAGCCAAAGAGGTATACATCCTAGGGAGAGCTGTAATAAAAAAGAAAACGGAGTTGTTAATCCCTCTTGGCCATATCCAAAACTTTCTCATGAATTTATTCTGATTGGCCTTGTATTCAGCCTCCACCTTGATGCATAATTTTATTAGATTAAAAAGAGTTCCATGCTGTCTCGGTGCTACCTTTGGGGCAAAATTAACCCCTTAATACCTCAAGGCCCATATACGTGTCATTTCCAACCCGGGTTGGATTTACTATCCTCTGCTCATCGCCGCAACATAAACCATAGATATAAAAATTTACAGACCGCATTAATAAACTCAAGAACAATAAAAAGTCCTAAATTCCAACACATGCACATTTGGGCCATCAATTTACCATACATCAAAGAGATTGACTCTACACGGTGAAACACAAACATACAAATAATTGACTCGGCAATCCGGTGGCGCAATTTCATTAAACCCTTCAACTCATTCACCCTACCCTTAGATATAGCCTCCATTGTAATTACCAGAAGAGTCTGATATGCATACCTCAAATGGTGTTGCTCACTTGCTCTTTGGTGGTCTCCTTCTCTGCCTCACCCACACACCAGTACTTCGTTCCATGGATAAACATTCTCCACAATCCACAACAACTAAGAATAAGCCTTCACGAATTTTTGCATGCAATGTTTAACTCTTACCACTTGTATCCTTGTGTAACTCGCTCTCCTATCACTCTCTGACAAGATTTTACAACCCTTCATGGTATTATTAACTCTAAATATGTTATGGAATAGGGTGGAGTGCCCACCAACCCTATCTAGTGTCCTTTCATTCATTTTCGTGATCCCCATGTAGATCCTCCTATGTATTACACTCATTCATTGTCGTGATTCCATGTATATCCTCCTATATGTCACACCCCAATCGAGAGAAATGATAAATCTAATTTAAAAAACATGTACCTCCAATATGTTTACCTATCTCTAATTTTAAAAAAATTTAAATACTAAAATATAATATATAAATAGTTATTTAATAAATATAAACTATATTTCATCCACAAATCATTAAATGTTCCATCCTCTAAATTATAGTTCCCTCATATTCTATGAGAAAATAATATAAAATTATATAGTAATTAAAGTAAAATGGAATTAGAGTATAATCGTAACGTGTTTTTTTTAATTAAGTAAAGTGTGTTAGAATGTGTAACTCCTACTTGTCCAGTTGTGACTCTCTATGAATAGAGTCTGTTCCTATTTCCTAGGTTAGCTAAAACTAGTTTCCTTATTTGGTGTGAGGTTGAGATATTCCCTCAACCAACTTATTGTACGTCCAAGATAGATTTCCTATCTTGAGACTAATACATGTATAAATGTGTGTAATATATTTGATTAATATATAGTTTTGCATATTAAAGATTTATTTTGGTATCAGAGCTTTGAGGACTTAATGTCTTCGATTTGTTTGGGTATTGGAGTGAGAGCTCCGCTTTCGAAACCCAGGATTGGCACATCGTAAGGCCGGACCAAGAAGCCTGTGTGAGTGGTATTTTTCGCTCCTGAGACAGCGTATTATTGAGTTGAGTGCATTTTTTGTTTGGTTGTGATCGCTGTACTCGCTGAGTGAATCTGCTGTAGGCGCTGACTGTCCCCTCCTTCATAAACATTAATCGGATCTAGTTGCAGTCGTTTGTTAGAACGTGAAGCCTGCTGCGCGTGTCCTGCGTTGGTTTGGGCACGAAAACGACCTGAATCTGCCAGCGTAGGGTTTGTGACCATAGAGCTTCATCTGCCAGCGCGGGGTTTGTGAACCTCTAGCCTACTATTCATGTCAGCGAGTGGAGTTTTTTTTTGGATGATTGCGTGCGGATTGACCTCATAGGCCCGCTGCATATATTAACACCGGTTAAGTTTTATATACCAGCCCTCTCTAAGCGCGTGAAGTATTCATTTAAGTTTTTTTTTATACCAGCCCTCTCTACATCCTTTTAAATGCATTGTCTTGTTGTTCAAATGAGTGGAGCAGATAAATGATTTCAGTGAGCTTTGTCTCACGTTTCTCTGTTGTGCTTTGTCGGAGCAATTAAGAGCTTGGACCTCGGCCCTTCCTGGGCTGAGGGAAACAAGAGTATATATTTCATTTGTTTTTTGTCGATTGGTTTGGGTGGACTGGTGCGGTGAGTGGTTGTGGTAACTAGGGGATTGGCATCGCCAACACTCCTGCTGCGTTGACTGCGTGGAGCACTCCTGCAGCGAATAATCTGAGAATCTCTCCCACAGTGAAATATTTGACTTTCCCATAGCTCTGAGAGGTGGGAAATGACTAAATCATTTTCTGCAGCAACTACAATATTCAGAAGGAAGTATTGACATCCCAGATCTTGTTGAAATGGGTTTAGAAGAATAGCTGTTGGACCCTGGATGCCATTACATGATCTCATTCTTAGATTGCTTATCCGGTGAGCCTGATTTGTGGCTGCATGTACTGCGTACTGAGTGCAGCGGATCTGAGCTTGGAGAAAACTCATCCGTGAGGATCAAATCGGTTCTCGAGTTTTGTGGGGCGGTTGTCAAAGTATAGCAGCAAATCTGCTCTGCTCGAGATCGAGGATCGACACTGCCCGTGAGGAAGGAATGCTCTGAAATGTGCAGAGGAGCATGCCAATCAGTCGAATGCTATTGGACTACGAGGATTGGGATTGTAAGACGATTTCTTTGCATGTGAAAAGCCTCTCACACGACTATGCAGCTGCAAGAAGACTTGTTTCCTAGAGATATGTTGGAGCGCTACTATAGTCGCAGCCTCACCGCCTGAGTATCAATTCGAACATAGATCACTTCTTATAAATTTCGCTCAAAGGTTTTCTTGCTAGCTCTGTTATTGCTGCTTGAGCGTATTCCTTCAAGGGGAGTTTCGAGTCTTCTGGTCGCAGAGATTTAGCTGGCCGTGGATGTTTTTTTTTCGATTTCTTATTTTGCCGAATCAGAATTCAAAAGATCTGTATTCATTAGTATCACCAGGCAGATAAAATATGTCCCTGGAGGTCACACAAATCCTTCTTGATGCACAATCTGTTGATGGTGTTGTTCAGAAGCATGCAGAAGAGAATCTGAGGCAGTTCCAAGATCGTAATCTTCCGGCCTTTCTCATATCCCTATCTGGTGAACTAGAAAATAATGATAAGCATAGTGAGGAGATCACATTTGGTGAAAAATCCAGACTAGGACGAAGACATTGGAAATGAGGCACATCAGTGAGCTTTTGGGAATTGACACGTGATATGCAAACGAAATGCGTCTTTGTAGCAAGTTGAAAGCATGATTGTTTGCGTATTTTTCATAAAAGAAATATGTCATGATGGAAGTATTTTGGAACTGAAATTAATATACATATTGAGATTAGTCACCTCAATATCAAGTTATTTTTTTTAGAATTGACTACTGTAACAAATGAGAGGTTAAAGATGGAGTTCCAAATTTTTAATTGACAAACACAAAGATGCCCAAGATGTGACAATTTCAAAATATGATGTAAAGGAGTAGCGGCAACATTTAAAGGATGATGAACAAAAAAAGTGAAAGTTTCTTTTGTGTGAGTTTTTTGGAATAGACTCAATAGCATGTTGTATAATGAGTCACTCAGTTGAGTGGTAAGCAAGTCTAGGATGGTTTTGGAGTGGTCATTGTATGTACCTGATAACTCCAAGAGTTGGAGTATGTAAGCCTTGTAAAGGCATGTGTATCCCCGTAAAAGTTCGTGGTAATCTCAAAACCACTTTGTAACTACAGGTTCATGGTCAGCCAGAAACCAATTTGTAGTGTCAGTTTGTGGTCAGCTAGAAACCACGTATAATAGTGAAGCAGACTGGAAACAGTTCTGTGTCAGTGTTTGCCACTGATGAAAGAAGAGCATGGTTACAGGTCATCCGATAAAACCCACGTTGGAGGGGGATCTGTAGATACAGGTACATGTATGTAGTGATAATGGTTGACAGAACCATGTATACAAAGGACATCTTACAAGACCAGCGGTTGCAGCGGTTGGTACCCATACATTCCGGTGGATGGTTGCTCCTTTATATGGACGTCGACATATCCTTTTTGTTATGTTTTACCACAACTAGATTTTGTGAAGTGATATCGAGACAAGTAGTCATTAAGGGGGTGTGTTAGAATGTGTAATTCCTACTTGTCCAGTTGTTACTCTCTATGAATAGAGTCTGTTCCTATTTCCTAGGTTAGCTAAAACTAGTTTCCTTATTTGGTGTGAGGTTGAGATATTCTCTCAACCAACTTATTGTAAGTCCAAGATAGATTTCCTATCTTGAGACTAATACATGTATAAATGTGTGTAATCTATTTGATTAATATATAGTTTTGCATATTAAAGATTTATTTAAGTGATTATGAAAAATAATTTTTTTAAAAGAAAATGATATTTTTTATAATTTTTACAAAGTGATTATTTAAATTATAAAGGGAAGGTTATTTTTTTAAAGTAGATTTTTATTTATAAAGTTTAATTTATACAATTTCTTAAGTTTAAATAGAATATACAATTTTTTAAGATTAAATGACTATTCTATTTCGGATATATGGATGTTGTTTTATTTCTTGTTTTACACTTTACATGGTTGCATATTGCATATTAATCTAATCTAACTCATTAGGTTTCACTCTATAACTAATTTATATTAATTCTTCACAAAATGTCCCAAGATACAATAGCATTGTATTCTTTCCTGATCATTATTTAATAAGATTGTATTTTTTCCTAATCATTACTTAACATGGTTATTCATAAATGTCCCAAAAATATATATATATTTTTTATATTTAAAAAATGTAAAAATTCCAAATTTATTTGTAAATTTATGTTTATACACATTTGTTATAAAGATGAATAACATATAACTAATGAATTTAAAAATAAATAGAAAAAATTCACATCTTATCTTATCTTTCTTTTCTATTCATTTTAAATAGAATAACTTGGATAATGGGTTTATTAAAGGACCCATATGACTATACAACTAACAAATACATGTAAGAACTTATAAAGTCTCCTTATTTGTTTATCAAGAAACCAAAAGTTATTGCCTAAGTGAAAATTAACCAATAATTTATATTCTATTATTTTATTTATTTTAAATATAATAAACATATTTATCTATACTTTATAAGTGAATTATTAACATTTTAATCAATATTTTATTAAATATTACCATATGATATTTATATTTATTGTTACTATAATTTTAATGTCTTTTTATTCGTCAAACATCAATATAATTTCCAGTGTATTATCACACCTCAACCCATTGATTCTAATCTGAATAATCAATATATATATATATATTTTGTATGAGCATTGCTCATTTATTCTAACCTCAACGATGAAAATTACCTAAATAAAACTATGATATTTTATAATTCTAAACAACTACTCTTAATTGGGTTCAAAAATATGAATATGAAATATATACAAACTCTTTACCTTGCAATAATAAATGGATTGAGTTTTCATGTCTAATCCCTCTTAAAATGGGTTGAGTTTTCATGACTAATCCCTCTTAGAATTTAAACTTGAAATGTAATAAAAGCTAAATTCTACTTGAACCACCTTATAGAGTTTTAATTTAAAATACATTACTTATCATTTTGTTCATAAATATTTATTATTTTAATTTTAACATTAGTCACATTTTTATCCTTTTTATTCATATACTAATAAATAAATATATAAGTTCTACTCATAAATACTACCACTTTAATTTTATGTACCATGATCACAATTTTAAATACATTATACACAACTATGAGCTTGGATGTAAATATACTAGTAAATAAATATATAAGTTATATATATAAATACTACCATTTTTCTTTACTTTTATGTACCAGGATCACAATTTTAAATGCCGTAGTCTTTCCGGGCAACATTTTGGCTCAAAATCCGACAAGGATTTTTAAAAAATCCAGCAAAGATTTTATCAGAATCATGTTTACAGTTGTTAAACTTTAGTATTTTGAGTCCCCTAAGGGTTTTTGATAGTGTTGAATCCATTTCCACTGTCAAAAATGGATTCCAAACACTCCAACTACCTGATTTCTTGAATTTTAGTTGCCCGGATTCCGACAAAAAACTGTCGTCCGGGCTCCATTTTAAATACATTATACACAACTGTGAGCTTGGATGTAATAAAGTGAAAACGTGATGGATGTAATTACAATTTAAAAATGTGAAATTTATTTAATTTATGATTTTAATTAATATGTGAATATGTATACCTTTAGAGGTTCGTTTAAAGGGAATTTAGTTTGACCTCTTTAAAGAATGCCTACTAAAAAGTGTAGTGTGACCTCCTCCGCCACGAATCGTTATTACATTATTTATCCGATTCCCCACATCCTGTTATCGAAGAATCCTATGATTGAAACTGCAGCTATTTTAATGCAAGGGGGCGGGCGGCCCCAATTGTTGACCGTGTCACCTCATAATGTCTACCACACGTTTCCAAAAATTTTATTATTTTTTGCGAAGAGAATATGACACGAGATGGTTTATCAAATTTAAAATTTTAAAATAATGCGGTATATAATAAAAAATAGGAACGAAAATATTTAAGAATATTATTACCTTTTCCATGAATCAATAGCGAGACTAAAAGATGTTTTTCTCTAAATCTTTCTCATCTGGTTTTATGTATATATATATAATTTAATTTTTGTAGGTTAGAACTAGCACACCGGTAGCACAACGGTATTAATAAATGTGGTTGATATAAAAATTACACATACAATTATATTAGTAAATATAACTGTAAAAAATGGATATGCTTTAATAATATAATAATATAAATTTAATATTAATCATAATATTCATAATCATATTAATAAATATATAATAATAATTAAATATTATTATAATCATTTTAAAAACATTATTGTTATCACTAAATAATTATTACTAAGATTATCATTAAAAATTAATATTACTATTATTATTAATTAATAATACTATTAAATATTAGTAAATCTTAAATAATTAAAAAATCTTAAATAGTATAATAATTATGAAATAATTAAACCAGATAAAATAATAATATTAAATAATTGAAAAACTCTTAAATAATTTAATAATATTTAATAATTAAATAATAATTATTATTATTTAATGATTTTTTTATTAAATAATAATAATAATAATTACAAAATAATAATAATAATTAATTAATTTTTATTTTATAAAAAATAATTACTACATTTATTTATTATTATTATTATTATTTATTAAAAAATATAAATATTATTTTTTTCCTAGTTTATATTAATCATAAAAGTTGAAGATCGGACATATGAATTTTTATTAAAGCATAACTCATTTTCCCGACCTTCTGATTTCCGATTTTCGTCTTTACCCGATTACGTTGTAGGTTGGAGTGAGGGTGATCTACGCACCTAAGTTGCATGTGGTATCATCATGACTTCTGACTACCAGACTATCTTTTGCTCCGACTAGGAATAAAATTTTATTTATTATTAGTTTGTGTGCTAAGCATCTTTTTCTTTTAGTTTTCTTTTTTTATTATAATATAAGTCGGAAATTGCATTCGCTTCCATTTCAATAAAATATTCCCCGACCTTCGATAATCCAACCTCACTTCGATTATTGCATGAAAACGGTTGAAATGTCTCCTCATTTTTATGACAAATTAATATCTATCATGGGAATTTATTTTTCTAATCCCTAGGGTTAAAATAAAATTTAGTTAGTTTCCTCCTTTTCACTTTCTATTTTGCAATATTTTCTTCATACCATGTTTACATTGTTTGTGTGAAAATTAATAAACCCAAGAGATCAATAAATTCAAACAATCAATAAGCCCAACAGATCAATATTAAAAATCCAAAGGATAATAAACCCAAGAAATTTGTATTATAAACCTAAGAGGTTATAAACTTAAGTCATTAATAAACTCAAGGTATTAATATTAAAAACTCAAAGGATAATAAGCCCAAAGAATTTGTATTATAAACTCGAGGAATCATAAACCCAAGAGATTTAAATAAAACCCTAGAATAAATATTATAAACCTTATGAAAAATATTATATCCTAGAAATATGAACTCTTTGATTAATAAACCCAAGGTATTGATATCATAAATTCAAAGGACTAATAAACCAAAGGGAATATTATTAAACACAACGAATTAATGTTAGAAACCCAATGGATATAACCCTAAGGTAAATATTATAAACCCTAATATTAATATTATAAATCTGAGGATTAACACTTTAAACCTAAGCAACTAATAAACCCAAGGGATCAATATTAAAAACCCTAGGGATAATAAACCCAAGGAATTTTTATTATAAACTTAGTGCATTATAAAACCAAGAGATTTATATTAAACCCATGGATTAATATTATAAACCTTATGAATAATATTATATGCATGGAATATCAACCCTTACATTGATAAACCCGAGTGAATAATATTAAATAGAAGGAGTTAATATTATAACCCCAAGGGATATAAACTTGAAGGTAAATATTATAAACCTTAAAATGAACATTAAAGTCAAGGGATTATAAACCCAAGAGAAGAACATTCACCTTATGATAAATATTAAACCATAGGATTATAAACCCTAAGATTAATATTATAAATCTTAGGATTAATATTCTAAACACAAAAAATTAATACTATAAATCCAACGAATTAATAAACCAAAGGGATTAATATTATAAACTCCTTGGATTATAAACCAAGGGGAATAATTTTAAACACAAGGGACAAATATTATAAACCTAAGAGATTGATAAATCCAATGGCTTAATATTAAAACCTTTTCGGATTGATAAATCCAATGCATTAATAAACCCGAGTGATCGATATTAAACCCTAAGAAAAATATTATAAACCCTAATACTACAAATGATAAATCTAATATTAAACTTTAATATTAATAAAAAAGGTACTAAAATTTGTCATAATGCGACGATGGACCATGGTTGACCATGGTTGATTTTCATTTTGAGACAATCTTTGTCACAATGCCATGTCGGACCATGGTTGATCATGATTTTCATAATGTGACGTTTGACTAAAAAATAATCATTGTCACAATGTGACCATGATTATTGGCCATGTTTGACCATGGTTGACCATTATTGAACATCGTTGGAAATGGTTGATTTTCATATTGAGACAATATTTGTCACAATGCGTCGTTCGACCATAGTTGACCATGCTTGACCATGATTGATTTTATCATTGAGAAAATGTTTATGAAAATGCAACATTGGACCATCGTTCACCATGGTTCACCATCATTAACCATGGTTCACCATGGTTGATATCCATATTGAAAATATTTGTCACACTCTGATGTTGGACCATGGTTGACCATGGATGACCGTGGTTGTCACAATGCAACATTTGGCCATGAGATAATCTTTGTGACAATGTGTCCCTAGTTATTTACCATCAATGACCATGCTTAACCATGGTTGACCATGATTTATCTTCATATTGAGAAATTTTTGTGAGAATGCCACGTTCGACCATGGTTTACCATGGCTAGCGATGGCTGACAATGCTTGACCACGGTTGAATATGGTTGACAATGTTTGACCATGGTTGATTTTAAGATCGAGTCAATGTTTGTCACAACCTGACATCGGACCATGCTTGACAATGATTGAGCAAGATTGACCATGGTTGGTCATCATTGATTTTCATATTGAGGCAATCTTTGTCAAAATGTAACATTTGACCATTCTTTACTATGCTTTACCATGATTGAACATGGTTCACCATGGTTGACCATGGTAATTGACAATGGTCTTCATAGGACTACAACAACCACATTTTTTGTATATAAAAAAAGGGGGAGCCTACATAAAAAAAAAATCTTAATTTTTCCATTCTTTTTGTAAACAGTTATTTATTTAAAAATAATAATAATAACATAAAATGTCTAAAAAAAAAAATCAAAATAAAATATGAAAGTTGGAGGTCGGATCCATGAATATCGTGAAAACATAATTCATCTTCCTAACCTTTCGACCTCTGACTATAGCAAGGTCGGGCTTAATATTGCAACATAATAAAATGACTTTATGAACAACCGACTTTCTGACTCCCAAATTTCGTCTTTTCCTGACTATGTTGTATGTCGAAGTCGAGGTCGTTCGCGCCACTAAGTTGTATATAATATCATCCCGACATCCGACTACCCGACTGCTTTCTGCTCCGAGTAGGACTAAAATATTATTAGTATTGGTTTGCGTCCTAAGAATATATATATATTTTTTTTTCTTTCATTTTTCATAAAACATGTCAGAAATTTCAATCTCTTACATTTCAATAAAATGATCCCCGAACTTCGATAATCCGAACTCACCTCGATTTTCACCTAAAAATAAGTGAAACATATCATCAATTTTATGAAAAATTAATAGCTATCATGGGGAATTTATTATTGTTGGTCTCAAGGGTTAAAAAAAAATAGTTGGTTTCCTCCTTTGTGATTTATTTTACAATTGGTTCTTCACACCCTATTTAAAATGATTATCTGAAACTTCTTTATGATTACAAAGAAAGAAGTTGAAATTCACTCAAGCGATTGTAATTTGTAGTAAAAACACACTCTAATAAATAATTCAACTAGTATATTTGATATTCGTTATAGAAATTTGAATTATTTTTATTTGTTTTTTTATGAAATAAAATGGGAAAGAAAGGTGAAACTACCGCATCAAAGAAAGTTGTTCAACAGATTAAGGAACAACTAAAGGGAGCTGAAAATCCACAACTAAAATATCACAATCTCATCCCATCTCTGATTTATAACACAAAATTCAAACCTGATCCAAGTGGATATTGATGGCCACCCACTTATTCAAACTATACCTCTAGTTAGTTTCATCAGTTTCCTTGTTTATAGAAACATTTACTATTTTTAGTATTTTTCTCAGGTCCTAGACTTTCATAACAATTTTGAACCCCTAAATGGAATTTTTTTTAAGTTTGTCGTGGAAAATCTTGTATTAATCAGAGATATATTTTCAATGATATATCATATGTGCTAAATAGGGATAATATGACAAAGTTATGACCCTGGAAATTTGGCTGCCGAACTAACCCCAATGGGGACCAGAAACTCTTGGTCTTCCATCTCCTAGTGCTAGGGTTTTGGTTGTTTAGGGTTTTCCCATGTTGTTCAATAATTGAAAGGCCCTTGAGATTCATTGTAACACATTTCAGAGGCATGTATAGACCACATCACTTCTTAGGGATAAGCTACCATCGTCAGAGCTATTTTATTTCCATTTTGTCTATAAGTTTATTTCAGTTATTTGATAATAATGAAATGAATTATATTTTTTTTTGCATATCTGCATTTACGTTTATTTACATATTTTATTATGTTCCTGCATAAATCCAGATCAATTGTATCAGAGCAGGCTACTCTTTCTTGATCTTTCTTTTCATGTCCCCTATAAGATCAAGGTATAAGGAGTTATGGTTCGATCTAGTTGAACCTTTGCCAGATCAGTCTCACACACCGCGAGGGCCTCCCATGGCGGAGGAAAAAAATATGAGGGAGTAGGAGATCCTATCAAAATATGCCTCGAGGAGGCCCTGTAGAAGGAAATGAATGCAGTGATGGATAACTTCCCCCAAATCATTCGACGACTACCCACCGATGACACATCTTCATCCAATAGCCACTATGGAAATGCAAATCCTTTTAATGTACAATTTAAAATTGACATTCCCATATTTTAGGGCCAAGTATATGCAGATGTCATAGATAGATGGCTGAATCTATTAGAAGGATTTTTTTCGATCCATGACTTTTCCAATTGGTAAAATATTACTTCTTCACTACTCAAAGCCACCCCTCGATGTCAAGGACTAGTGGGAAACCTACTGTGAGAAAAAGGATGAGGGGAATCCTCTATGTTCTCGCCTGCACCCACTTTGAATACTTTCCTAGACATCATCAAGGATGTAATACCCCACATTTTCAGTTATTATGTTTTAAGTTAATTATGATAGATAACACAAATACTATGTGGACTTATGAAACAATTACAATGTTGGAAGAATTGTTATTTTTTATATAATATTGACTGAATAAAATTCATACAAAAAAATGAAAATACAGAGTATTTAGAGATCCAAACTTATAACCTATGAGGATAGGATAGAATTTCATACTTTCCAAAATCTATAAAAAAATTTCCTTTGGAGAGAAATAAAATTGAAAAAAAAATAGATGGAATAAAATATCCAAGGATACCCTAGTAAAGAGGAAATTTCACTGAGAAGAGGCAAGAAAAGAATTGTTATAGTAAGAAATATTTAAAGAAGAAAAAAACAAAAAAATTGTGAAAATAAACAAAATTAAAGACTAGGCTATGGGAAACAGTAGCCCAGAATAACAGGATGTCGTTATGGAAACTTGATGGGGAAAGTTGGCATAAAAATGTCTTCACCAATATGACAAGGGGTTGTCTGTACTAGGGAAAGGAAATATCTCTACTCGAGGGAGAGCTCTGAGGAGAAGCTCATGGATGGGAGGAAAATCATCTTTACAATTGGTATGTGGCATCTATAAAGATCAATATTCATTTTATGTCATACTATTGACTAGTTTATATCAGGCATACATAAATTTTTAATATTAAATTATGTTTTATATTAGTAAGGAATGAAGATTGTTCTCTATACTGTATATGTAGGAATCCGTACTGGTTAAACCTTTAATGATTTGGAGGGAGTACTAATTTGTATCCTTGTAATGCAAGCCTAGTATTGTGTGTGTACCCTAAATTTTTAACTTAGTTTCTGTATAGTATTGGTGATAATTTAGTACAATTCAACACATCAGTATCGAATACAAGGTCGAGAAAACCTTATGAAGTTCTAGAGAGCGGGCATATGATTATACATGGATTCCTAGAAATGCAATTAGAAGGAAGGAATATCTTAATATGAGTGTTAAATATAAACTGGCATCATTCCTAGATTATGATAACAGAATTTCTTCTATCATCATTTTATAAATAAAAAGAATGAAATTGATAGAAAAATATAGTCATTATATTACTGGAGTTAATATAGATTATTGTTAAATTTCTAATATTATTATCAGTTGTACTATGGTAAGGGTAATCTTTCAGATTAGTATAAATACCGTTTTTGGAGTTAGAATACTCCATTTATTTTGTATTTATACACTAATTAACAAAGGTTACGAATTCATAAAATAATTCCAAATCTAGTAATTACAAATGGATGGGTTTTCATTGTATGTTACTACGACATTTTCAGAATATTTAAGCCAAAATAAATATTACGATAGAAAATTTATATTATACAAGTCAAGGAGAAATTGAGAACGTAGTATCTATTATTAACATCACACATATTCATAATGATACTCTTTTTCCCTATTATCCTAAGAGTAAGGTGAAAATAAACATTTAAACTATATAAAATATGCTTAGTAGGATAAGGATGAAGGGCACCACCTGTTCTCATTTTAGTGCCTAAACTAGGCTATAAATGGCCAACACATATCAACAAATTTTCCTATTAAATTCAATAACTGAAATTTTATTTTAGGAGGAAAGGTATTAATTAAAAGGAAATTTAAATGGAAAGACTAAAGATTTTCTCAGTATTACAAACAACAGAAAAAAAATTTAAAAAAAATAATAATAATAAAATACATAAATACAAATAAGTAAATAAATAAATAAAGATATGGACAACTCGTTTAAGAAAATTAATGAATAAAGTCACAGACTTCAAATAATTTATGTACAGTATGATTTCCATATACGTCGATGAAGAAATTCCATAGTAATCTCACAAGGATAAAACTTACGAAATTTGAAGTCATACAGCAATATCAGAAGAGTAAATTCATATTTCACGCATAAATCTAAGGGTATGATGAAAATTAGTATTTTATAAAGAAATAGATAATAAAAACACAACTAGAGTATTATTTTCATAGTCTTATAAAGATTGAACCGTCTCTTTTAATGTACATGGTCACCATCATTTTATGAAGTCCAATATATACAAACAATTTTACAATCGAGCACCCTAGTCATTTGGGGCTTAACGTTGAAATTACAATATATGAGCCATCAGTAGAAATGCTCATGAACAGAAGTACATAAGTCATTTTCCATTGCGGAACCTTGAAAATATAGGGGAATACCAACCTAGATGTAGGAAAACCAATATTAGTAGAAGCTATGCATTAATCTAGACGAAAATTCTAATATGGAAAGGTTCGGTTGGAACTTCATAAATTCCACCACATCCCTGTTAAAAATCGAGATTTTACATAGATAAAGGAAAATAAAAACCTCAAAAACTCGGAAGGACGAAAAATTACCTTGGCTTAAAGCCTTGATGAGCTGAACGAATATTGAAATTTGTGCACATAAACATAATGGTATTATACGTGGAATAAGGGTTGAGTAGTGGTACTCACTATACTATAAAAACCACAAAAAAAAATAAAACAAACATAAATTTTAAACAAAGTAAATGTAGAGCTATTACCTGAAGGAAGGACTGTTGCAGCAAAACTCTGAAGTTGGCTCACTTTCAAAGTTCTTCCATTTATAAATATATCAATGCAAAAATCTCAAACCGAGTACCCTAACCTACTTTTTAGAAACAGAGAAAGTGAGAACAATGTTTACCTGACACAGCTAGGGGAGGAGAATTTGTTTCAACCTTTGTCTTTCAAGAAAAAGTTAGAGAATTAAACCAAGAAAATGTAGTAAATGTGAATTCCAAATAAGAGCCAGGAAAAAGGGGCATACTTGGTCTATGAAGCACAAAATCATGCCCCAAACAAATAACATATGTAAATTTTAAAATCACCAGAAGAAGAGGAATTATTGTGTCAGAAATACATAAATTTTTAAACCATATTGAGATAGAAACAAAATCCTCAATCTTCCTTCAAAACCATGTTGGAAGGAAGGAAGCTTTATCCTCGTCCGTACACCATAGCATCATGGACGGAGATTTAAAGATAGAGTAAAGTAATGAAGTCAATAAAACCCTGGTAAATTCCTCTCCCCAGTTCCCCTTAACGAGTATTTTGATGAATATGGGGGTCGAGGTCGTACCTATAAACCTGATTTTAGGGATTTTTATATATTTTGAATGATCAAAATAAGAAGAACCAATTCATACACCTGCAAACTAGGAAAACAAGAGAAAATGATAATTGTACTAAAGTATTCATGGAGATTGACCTGTCTGGAAATGGGAAAGAAAAAAAAGGAAGAATGCAACCCATTGTAGTTGCAGCAAATATGAGGGATTACCTGTCTGCAACCCCTCCAATGAATTATCACCAACAAGTTGTAGCATATTTATTTCAGGTATGCCACATAGTAACAACCCATCGAAATCATAACATTAGAGGCAATAAAAGGGTTAGGGTTATGATGAGGGATTACCTGTCCCCAACCCCTCCAAGGAATTATCACCCACGAGTTGTAGCATATTGATTTTAGGTATGGCGCACGATAACAACCCATCGAAATCACAACAATAGAGGTAGTAAAAGGTTTAGGGTTATGATGAAGACCCCTGCATAATGTATTACCCAACGAACAATGCATTAACATAAGTTATAGAGCAAACATATGAGAATTTCATTAGCCAAAGGGTATTATCAGAAATTTCCTCAGCCTCCCATGATAATAAGTCTATATACCTATGCGTGAGGGTAAGGAAGTTACATTGGCAGTGTGTAGACAAGTTCCATAAGGATGGGTAAGTGGCAGGGAATACTCTTCATCCACATTGGTCATAAACCTATGTCAAATAATCAAAAAACATAGGAAAGGATAGGGTATAGTCTTAGGGTTGAGGTATTTAAGCGTACACCATAGATCTTCTATGAAAATATCTCCACCATTCACTCCAGTGCCTCGAGATCTGTGGAAGCAACGTGAAGGGAGGAGGAGCTCATATGGCTTCGTACAACTGGCAGCTAGAGAGTTGAAGTCACCAATAAGGGGCAGAATGATATCATAAGTATATATCAGACATTGTAATTCATGCAAAGAAATTAAAAAACCATATTAAATAAAAATTTGGGGCAGAAATATATCTAAAGCCCATTCAAATCATTGTTAAATCAAATGTTTTGGGCACAAATGTAGTTAAATCCCATTTAGGCATAGGTATGAATTAAAGTATTAGGGTCACATTAATAAGGGTATAATAAATAGGGATCTCCAAATACCAAAAGGATTAATTAGTGAGAGTGTAAAGATATTGACGAAGGTAAACAAATGAAGCTCCAATTCCTTGATGTAGTGCCTTAACCCGGTCACCTTTGCATACTCCACATGAGGCAAGCCCCTAAGCTTGCAATAGAGCTATAGGAACACCATGGTGGCCCTAAAAATGATTACATGTTGTATCAGAGCCCAAGTTAAAATACTAGGCTTATTGGCCTTAATGCTTGAAGCTTCTATTCTCTAGAAATTTTAATTTTATAGTTAAAATAATTTTACACAAAGATTATCAGTAGAATGTTATGTTAATGATTGAATAATGTTAATGATTAACTAATGTTAACGATTGACTATGCACCAGATATAAAGTGCAAATAATTTTACAACCATTGTCATGTTGGACAGAGAAGAGTTGTATTTGGAGCTGGGGGAGGAAGATACTACTATAGATCCCAACACCCAAATATTGGGAGGTATTAAGAGTTTCCAGAATTAGTTGGTTCAACTAAGGACTATTAAGGAATATTTGTTGCAAGCTAGCAATGAACAAGAGAGGTTGATAAGGGAATTAGCCTCTAGATCTGATCATCAAGATGGGGATCAAGAAAAACTGAAAAGGAAGGAGATTCAAACAAACTTGGAAAGGTATGAAAGTTAGGAAGAGTCTAGGAAGGCAGACTCTAAGACCAAGAAAGAGAATAAGGAGTTGTAGGGAGAATTCCACAAATTAAAGCCTCCAAACATTCATGGTGAAAGTGAAGAGGATGCAGAAGCCTAGCTCTTGAATATGGTTAAGGTATATGAGTATGGAAGTAATATGAAAGCAATACTATCAGTTAATCAATTGTACGGTAAGGCTACACTGTGGTGGGAAGAGAAAAAAATTATACACTTCTTGGATGAGAATACAGGGTCATGGGAATAATTCCAAGAGAACTTCAAAGAAAGGTATTATAACGACCATGCCAAGGAATTTCATGAGACAAGGTTGGGGAAGCTCACCATAGACAAATTTGTGACAAAATTCACAAACCTACTTCACTATGTACCATATATAAGAGAATAAAAAGTGAAGGTACAAAGGTTCTTAAATTGTTTTCACATGATATATAAAGAGAGAATTAAGTTTGACAACCTAAAGACTATGGATGAAGTTCTTAGAATATCCTGATTATGCTACCAACAGTTCAAGGAGAAAATTGATAACTTTAAAACCTGGGAGAATAAAGAAAAATGGAATTCAAGGGAAAGCTTAAAAATACCCAAACTGGCCTATTTGAAGAACTTTGGCAAAAACCACGAGGAAGAAATTTAGCAAAGGTGGGGAAAATTAGCTAGGCCAATCCCATACCGGATCCAAGCCCATGGAAGGGAAAAATAAGTAGGATGCAATTGGAAAAGCAAAGGAACCACTGAAATGTTGGGGGTGTTGAGAACATCACTTGTTGTGGGACTATCTACACAAATTTTGTGCCATTCAAAACATTCAAGTGGTGCACGAGGCAACCAAAGTGAACTATGTCACCAGAAGAATGCCATGAATTAGTGCAACATTAGAAGACTGATAGGTTGAAAATCAATCAACCATGATCAAAATTGAAGGTATCATTTTCAACCAACCTGTATCTATTTTAATTGATCCTAGAGCTAGCGTAAGCTATATTAGCCCACAAATAGTGGAGAAGTGTAAACTGCACACTTAAATATTTTAGCACTCTTGGCCAGTGTAGTTGGCTAGAGGCATCAAAGAGAAGGTAACCCATAAATTACATAAGTACCTTGTAAAATTAAATGGGTATCTCACAAATTTGAACTTGTATATTCTTCCTTTAGGATCCTATTACATATTAGTTGGTGTGGACTGGCTGGAACATCAGAAAGCAGTAACAAACTGCTTAGAAAAAATAGTAAACTGCATAAATAAGCTAGGACAATTAGTTCTAATAAGAGGGAAACTCAAACGAGTGTCTGTTAGACAAAATTCTACACCATAATTGAAGTGGACAACAAGAAAGGGTTGTCCAGTTTACATGGTTGACATTCAACACTTGGAATGAAAACCATAAAATGATACTGTAGGAAACTTTGTGTTTATTAGATATTTTCAGGATGTATTTCCTCTAGAAATTCCTCAGCTACCCCTTTCTATAGATATAGATTAATCGATTGTTCTAGTACTGGGAGCCACCCCAATTTCCCGAGCCCCCTAAAGAATGAGGACACCATAACTATTACAATTAAAAATGTAGTTACAAGAATTACTAAACAAAGGCTATATCAGACCAAGTGTGTATCCATGGGGAGCTCAGGTATTACTTTTCAAGAAAAATTATGGTACCCTCAGAATGTGCATAGAATATAGTCAATTCAATAATTTGACCATAAAAAACCAATACCCCTGGGCCCCTACCACGAATAGATGATTTGTTTTACCACGTAAGTGTTTGAAATATTGTCATTGATGGCAAAGGAGGCAGCACTCAGGCAAAAGAGGCAGCGCTGAAGCAGAGGAAGGCAAAAGAGGCACAGCGAAAGCAATAGAGGCAGCAAGAAGAAAGTCAAAATGTAACACTCATAGAAGCACAGTGAAGAACCGTTATCGAAAGTTAGAGACAGAGGTAGAGCGACAGAAGCAACAGTGACAGAGGTAGAGAGCCGTTACAAAATTCTGGGAATCACACACTCCAACCGGCGTTATGCATATAATACATAATCCCTATTCCGGGAATCGCTTAACTCCAGCGGCAATGCAATGCATATAATACAAAACCATATTCCGGGAATCGCACACTCCAACCGGCGTTATACATATAATATAACACAAACATTATTTCGGGAATCGCTTCAGTCCAGCGGCAAAAATATATATAAACATATATGTGCAGCGCATCACATAAACAAAGGTCTAAGCTTAAATATATAAGTGGAGCACTTTATTAAAGACCGCACAAAATGAAGATTTAAATGGCGGGACCCCTCCTCAATCGCAATCGGAAATCGCAAGGGGAGTGGAACATCACAACAGAAAGTTGCGATTGCGATTAAGAGCTCGGACCCGATGGGTGTATAAATCATGGTTGATATATATTTGAGTTCCAGGTCTAATCGCATCGGCATTGGTCAATCGCATCCGAGAACATATGAGTTGTGATTGCGATTGGAAGTCCGGACCCGATGGAGGTATGAATTAAAATTCAAACGTGTTTGAAGTCCTTTCCCAATCGCATCGGCAAAATACAATGAATAGTGGCCAATCGCAACACATATTAAAAGACTTGCGATTGCGATTAAGAGTTCGGACCCGATGGGCTTATAAACCATGAGTAACAAGTTTTTGAAGTCCAACATGATCGCATCGGAACAACCCAATCGCATCGGAGAATATAAGAGTTGCGATTGCGATTGGAAGCCCGGACCCGATGGGCTTATAAACTTTGATTAATAAAATTTGAATCCCAATCACATCGATATTAGTCAATCGCATCGGCAAAGAACAGTGAACAATGACTCAATCGCATCGGAGTATTTGAAGTTGCGATTGCGATCAATCGCAATCGGAGCAGGAGCGATCAATCGCAATCGGAGGAGAATCAATGCATCAAAAAGTGTGTCAGGTGGGCCCGAAAGGGCATTTGTTAAGTATTATCAAGATTATTCATTGATTATAGCAGAAGCGGCAGTTTTTTGTTAAAACCTTATATAAGGATGCTGAGAGTTGATTTAAGTTAAAAGGCACTGTTATATATATAAAAGGAGAATGTATTAAAGATGTGCTACATGGTCTGTGGGTTGTATGTATATGCCTCAGCTTAAGGTGGAGGGCGATTATTAATATACGACTGTGATATATGTCCGTTCCGCTTTCGGAATGTTCCACATCAACAAGACACTAATAGCATAAAAGGGATTGGAGTTCCTCCAGATTTACAGTCAGCAGATATAAAAGGAACAGTTGCATGCATGCAACAGTTACACCACAGCAGAGGACATAAAAGACAAAGACACAGTCAGAGAAAAGACAAATGCGCAACAAGCCAAGAGAAAAAACGAGTGAGCTGGAGTTCTCATTTAAATTTGAATGTAAATGTTTTATTTAAATTTATATTGTTGTGATGCATTGGCAAGTCTCCGAAAGAGAGAAAATATCCCACTGTAATATTAAAATAAGCACCTACAATTACATTTTTCTGAGTGA